>JACEEZ010002651.1:2500-92500 GCA_016584305.1 Chionoecetes opilio
TGTTATTCACCCATGCATAGTCTAGTCTACAGCGAGTCGACTGCGATCGCCAGTTTCACCCTCCCGGTGCGAGCTTGAGCTCATTATTACCGATCTTTGGATAAGCTGGGACCTCACAACACACACACACCCATTCTTTGCACAAGGGGGACAGTAACCGCCGAATATGTCAGTGAAAAATCCCGGGAGCGTGAGGATTCGAACCGGCTACACACATAATGGCAGGCCAGCTCGCTATCCACTTGACCATCGTGGCGTGTGTGTGTGTATGTGAGTGTGTGTTGTATGGTTGAGTGTGTGTATCTGTGTGCACGCATACATTGTCGCCTAAGCATATTATCTCTTACTCAGCAACTTTTCTTTATACTGCTCCGCTCAAAGCTTGACTTGCTGTGCCCTGTTTGAAATAAATAAAACAGAGGAATAAATAACGAATATTCATATTTTTATTTACAAATAAAATGAATATATTCCAAAGGACATTATCAGTATGTGAAAGGAAAGACTCAGTGTCTTTAGTTTCAGCAACATCTATGTGTCATCGCTCAGGTTAGGTTAGGTCAGATTAGGTCAGGTTAGGTTAGGTTTGGTTAGAATATTGCCCTCTGTAACCTCTTCACCCGGAACGTCAAACGCAGCGCAACAGATCACTGCGTCCACATAGTTTTTGCATTTGATTTTACTTCAGTGATGTAGACAAAATCTTAGAGCATTCTGATAATATAATCTGAGGGGTTAGACTGTTATGTGAGACTAAGTAAATAGGCATGTATTTTGTTGTGATGCTGAGATATCTATTTTAACAGGTATAAAAAGACTTTAAAGTTACAAACCATTCCACTGGCTAATGATTAACCACCCAATCGCTTGTACAGGTTAAATGGTGAAATCAGTAAGCCACTTTGCATATCATTCCAATGAAATTTTCAATCTACAATTCATATATTTATGTCCAATCATCACTATTTGTAAGAAACAAGCTGTATTTCATAATTTAATTTTGTTTGCACCCTCAGAGACATCTTCGAGGAGCACAGGGCCAAAGTGGAAACCTATTTTCCAGAGGGCGAGAGACCACGCCGCTGGGAATTCCATCCAACCCATGCTTTCTCCAGGATGGACCAATTTCTTGAGCGTTTAGCTAACATCAAGGTACTAAAGTAATTTTGAATACTTTGGTTTGCTTGTTCTAACAAAAGAACAATTAACATGTAAATCAACAGTAGGAGTTTCATGTGTCTCAAATATGCAGTGCTCCTATGCATTGGTGATTTATATGGCACAAGAAAGAGATAGATGAGTAGACTATGCCTACTTGGATTAGAAGAAAGCTTTCAACAAAATATCTCACGAGGGGATTTTACGGTTGTTAGAATATGAAAGAGGTTTGGATGTGGAGGTCTTGAAATGGATGAAAGACTCCCTAAAAGGGAGTCTTAGATGAGGACTGTGATAAAAGACTACGTCAGGAAGTGTGATGAGTGGAGTACCACAAGGGTCAATGTTGGAACCTATTGCATTTAACACATTTAACTGAATGGCAGATGGCTCAAACAGCTATATGAGCCTACTTGTAGCTAATATAGAAATTACGAAGATGAAAAATTTGGAAGATTTCCTACTGTTACAAAAATATTTTGATCAGTTATGTAAATGGATTAGAAATGGGAGATCGTATTTAATGGAAAATATATCCAAATGTTAGATATTGGTAAAAGTACACAGAAGATAAGGAAGCGTTTCAAAATGGGAAGTGAAACAATTGCCAAATAAAGTGATGAGGACCATGGAGAAATAATTCAAGAAGACTTATCACAAGAGAAACATTGATATAAATGTTTGTACAACATATCAGCTCCTTAGCTGCATTATAATATTTTTTCTCTAAATGGATAAGGACATGTTGAAAAAAAAAATATATGTGGTCATGACCCACTCTAAATTAGAGTATGCCCTGGTGGTGTGGTTTTCATACAAGAGAAAGTTTTATAAAAGCTTGAATGTGGCCACTAAAATGGTTCAATTAATTACCTGGCAGATATGTCACATAACGAGAAACTGTATAAATTAGGTTTGCTATCATTGGAGGTAAAATGAGGAAGAAGAGATTTCATAGTGGTATATATAACAGTTATAACACTGATGGTAATGGAAAAATTGACAAAGAAGACATGAATGTAGGGGTAATAAGATACATGGACATGAAAATAAGGCATTGAAGACAAGATACTTAACGGAAATTAGGAATTACAGCCTTTCAATGTGATTAATCTATGTGTTGGATAACTCTGATAATAAGACAGTAAATGCTAAGAGTATTCTTAGTTTAAAGTTAAGAAAAAAACAAATGAGATGTGGATATGGGACCACTCATGAATAACTCAATTACCATGTATCACAACAGGGCAAATACAACTACATAACTGCATACACAGCAGTGGTATATGCACTGCTCAAGACCAATGCATGGGCAAAGGAAGATCATGAAGAGATGTTAGTGATACAGGAGGTTGGCTCATAAACATAATAAAAAAATATTAAAAATAATAATGATGGGAGACTTCGACTGTAAGAAAGTATGTTTGGTGTATGAAAACACAAAAGGAGAAGACTTGTGGGGGAAACATTACCTAACCTATAGAATATAGGTAATATATAACTATCCCCTCTTCTTCAATGACACTCAACTATTTCGTTCTTCTACAATGAACATTCTTGGACTATCCTTTACTAAAAATCTGAACTGGAAATATCACATCTCATCTCTTGCTAAACCAGCTTCTAAGAAGTTAGGTTGTCCTGTGGCGTCTGCGTCCTTTTTTCTCCTCCCAGTTGCTTACTCTCTACAGGGGCCTTTTCCACCCCTGTATGGAGTATGTCCCACATGTTTGGGGGGGATCCACTCATACAGCTCTCCTAAACAGTGTTGAGTCAAAAGCCTTTCGTCTCATCAACTCCCCTCCTCTGACTGACTGTCTTCAATCTTTAAATCACCGTCGCAATGTTGCTTTTCTTACTATCTTCTACCGTTATTTTCATGCTCACTGCTCTTCTGAACTTGCTAACTGCATGCCTCCCTCTCTCCCACGGCCTCGCTGCACAAGACTTTCTACTCATTCTCATCCCTATTCTGTCCATCTTCCTAATGCAAGAGTTAATCAGTATCTTTACTCTTTCAGCCCTTTCACTGGTAAACTCTGGAACTCTCTTCCTGTTTCTATTTTTCCATTTTCGTACGTCTCAAATCTTTTTAAGAGAAGAGTGACAAGACACCTCCCGAAAAAATTGGCCCACCCCACTTTCTTTCTCTTACTGTCTACTTTATAAGGACTGGCAACTAAGCGGGCTTTGTGTACCTATTTTTGTTGTGCCCTTGGCCAGTCCTTTGTGATGTAGAAAATAATAAATAAATAACAATATGACAGAATGGATAGAGGAAAATATGATATTCAAAAGAAGTGATGAAGTATCATGATTGGATCTGTTTCTTCCTAAGAAGGATGACCATTCTAACCGTTCAAATTACCGTCCTATAGCTTTGACTTCCTGCCTTTCTAAAGCTTTTGAATCTACCCTTAATAAGAACATTTTTAAGCATCTATCTGCTCACACTCTTTTATCTGATCGTCAGTACGGTTTCCGTAAAGGGCGATCTACTGGCGATCTTCTAACTTTCCTAGCTGAATCATGATCATCCTCTTTTAGGGGTTTCGGTGAAACTTTTGCTGTTGCTCTTGACATATCAAAACCTTTTGTTAGAGTCTGGCAAAAATCGATAATTTCCAAAATACCATCTTTCGGTTTCTATCATTCTTTCTGCACCTTCATCTCAAGGTTTTTTTTCAAAACGTTTTATTGCAGCTACTGTAAACGGACATTATTTTTCTCCAAAGTCTATCAATAGTGATGGTGTTTCTTAGGGTTCTGTCCTATCACCCACTCCCTTTCTATTATTAGTCAATGCTCTTCTATGTCTAACTTTATGTCCTATCCACTCCTACATTGATGACTCTACCCTGCATTTGTTAACGTTCATTATACGTTCAACTCAACAGGAATAAGTAAGTGATTCATATAGCGATGCTGCAGAGCGTCTAAATTCTGATAATTTCATTCTATACTTTCTGAATGAGCCAAAGCAAACCATGTTTTCTTCAATGCCTCAAAAACCCTATTCTTCGCCTATCTACTAGACATAACCTTCCAGACAACATATCCCCTCTTCTTTAAGGACACTCAATTGTCTCCCTATTTTACAATGAACATTCTTGGACTATCTTTTACTAAAGATACGAACAAGAAATTTCACATCTCATCTCTTGCTAAATCAACTTCTAAGAAGGTAAATGTCCTGTGGCGTTCGCATCCATTTTATTCTCCCTCCGAGGTGCTTGCTCTGCACAGAGGCCTTATCCGCCCATGTAAGGAGTATGCATCACATGCTTGGGTGGGCTCAATCATACAACTCTCCACAGGGTAGACTCAACAGCTTTTCGTTTCACCAACAGAAAAATTGTCTATCACCAACTTCTCTGACTGACTGTCTTCAATCCTTAAATCACCGCCGCAATATTGCTTCTCTTGCTATATTCTACCGTTATTTTCATGCTCGCTGCTCTTCTGAACTTGCTAACTGCATGCCTCCCCCCATCCCGCGATCTCGTTGCACAAGACTTTCTACTTACTATAATTTTTATTCTGTCCATCGTATCAATGCATGAGTTAACCAGTATCTTCACCCTTTCATTCCTTTCACTGGTAAATACTGGAACTCTCTTCCTGTATCAATTTTTCCACCTTCTTACGACTTAATGTTTTTTCAAGAGAGAAGTATCAAGACACCTCCCGAACTTAATGGATACACCCCCCCCTTTCATTGTTATTTTAATGCCTTCCTTATGGGGACTGGCAGCTAGCGGGCTTTTTTTTATACTCTTGGTCAGTCCTTTTTTGATGTAAAAAATATACCAACCACGGAACCAGACATTATTGAAAAACTAAAAGGGAGGAGTGACCATGAGGTAATAATATTTTTAATCAATGAAGGAAAAGACAAAGATAGGAAGAAGTGCATAAATGGAAGATATAACTTTAGGAAAGCAGACTTCAAGAGACGGAAAACATAGTTTGATGAGATGGACTGGTGTGATTGAGAAACTTCAGGGAACTAAGGAAAAATAAAATGAACCTGGTAGAATTTATGAAAGAAAAATATACCCAATGCGAGGATGACATAAACGAAAAAGAAACAGTGGTTCTATATAAGATGTGAAAATGAAAGAAATAAAACATACACGGCATTGGAAAGGTGGAAAAAGTGAAAGAAAATAAAGTAACATGACATGGAAGTAACACTAGAAAGCAAACAAACAAAATTTATTAGCCCACAAGAAAAATACATTGATAAGAAAGAGAAGAATTGATAAGAAAAATAAATTACAAGAAGAACATGCGTAGTAGATAAGTGAAAGATGGAACTAAAAGTGTTCTAAAGATATGTAAATCGAAAATTGATATGTAAGGGGGAATTGATAAAACGATACTAAATGGTAGTGTCTCTAGACTGGAAAACAACCAACATATGTAGTGCTAATCCATGAGGGGGACAAAGAGGAACCATTGAATTACAGACCAGTATCACTAGCAAGCGTTGTTGCTGAAATCTACGAAATAATCGCTAAGAACAGCTGGATGAAGTACTTGGAATATTTTCATCTCATTATCAGAATATCATATTGTATTTAGAAGAGGGAGATCATGTATAAAATACCTACTGAGCTTATCCATGAAAGTGATACACAGAATACAAGAAAGAGAAAGTTGGGTTGAGTGTAATATCTGAACTTAAAAAAAACATTTAATAAGGCTCCTCATAAGCGGTTATTGAAGAGTCGAGAACATGTAGGAGGCTAAAAAGGAACACTTTTCAAGTGGATGTTGGATTACCTGAAATACAAAGATGGAATAGTTATTAGAAATGAAAAATCTGATTGGTGCAGGACAGTAAGTGGTTTACCAGAAGGATCGGGGCTAGAACCTTTCATGTTTTTGATATACATAATATACGTAGATGGAGGGATGGGTAAACAACTATATAAGTCATTTTGCAGATATTTTTTTCATGAAAGGTTAAGTTAGAGATGATTGTGATTTGCTGCATGATTGTGAGTTGCTGCAAAAATAATTGAGAATGATATCTAGATAAATCCAGATATGGTAAATGGAGTTAAATGAATGCAGCAAATATGGGGTGATCTAAATGGGTTGGGCAAGATATCATAATATAGTAACATGAAGGTATTTGATAGGAAATTAACTAAAAAAGTAACCAAACTATGAAAAAAATCGGAAGTAACAGTTATGGATAATTAAACACCAGAGTAGCATTAATACAATTACTAGGGAAACATAGCTCCAGAGGATTAGAAGAGCAGCATTCAATTATTTGGATTAGGAAATGGTGAAGGAATATATAGTAATGTTGATTCACCCAAATTTATAATATACTGCGCTAATTTGGTCCCGCATGCAAATTAGCCATGGAAGAATGAAATGATTTAAAGATCAGCAATCAAGATTGTGCTGAGCTTGCGAGACCTGCCATATCAGGATAGACTGAGGCATAGACCACTGTATACCGTGGTCTATGACTGAGGAGATTATTGATCCTAAAGCTAGAAGAAAGAGGAAAAATAGGAGATCTATTATTTGGGGAAGCGGTGGCAAAGTGGTTAGCGCCCGCAAGTGGCGTGCTCGGTGAGCCTAGTTCGATTCCCAACCTGAGCCAAAATCCTTGGGAAAGTCTTTCTGCAACCGCCGAGTGGCCTAAGATCACCCACATGCTGCCCATTAACCCTACCTTCGATTGCGAGTGCATCAGAAGATACAAGGGGGCAGCATGAGCCTTTAATCCTAGGCGCACACTATACAAATCCTGCCTACGCCACCACGAACGAAGGTCTTCCATCACAGCCTTTAGGTGAGCCTCCGGGGCTTACCATCCGAGACCTGGAGATCACTGCTTACAAGCGCTTAAGGCTTAAATAATATTAGAACATTATAGAGACCTGAAGAAATTCGAGAAAGTGGATAAATAAGAAACCTTTTTGAGATATTAAAGATATACAAGAAGAGGAAAAAAACAAAAGAACCACTCGCAGGAGGGATATTAAGAAATATACAACTTTGTGCATAGAAGTATGAAAGCTTGGAATAACCTAGATGCAAAAGTGGTTTAGGCACCCTCTAGCGCCCCATGTGACGTATATCTATAATAATATAAGCGAAAGTGTGTGTGTGTGTGTGTGTGTGTGGTCTGTGTGTCCGCGATAGGTGCCGCCCCCCGTACCCCAATCCCATCATATGGCACAGTTTTGGAACCAGCTCGACCAGGGGCAACTTGTAAGCCCACTTATGAGATGATCCGATCACTTTATTTTATTTTTTATTTTTTAGCAGCCTATTAACGAGAATTGTGAAAACAAATGTGGGTTGCAAGAATTGAGGAAACCTTGATGTAGGGTGATGGGTAATGGGTGAGTGAATGGGTGGGGTGATGGGTAATGGGTGTGGGGTGATGGGTGAGTGAATGGGTGGGGGGTGATGGGTGATGGGTGAGGGAATAGGTGGGAGGTGATGGGTAATGGGTGAGTGAATGGGTGTGTGGTGATGGGTAATGGGTGAGTGAATGGGTGGGGGATGATGGGTAAGGCGTTAATACATACATTTCTACATTCATGATTTCAGGAAAGTTAGAAGGGGCTATCTGGAGAGTCTGTGTTTGGTGGGCCTTCGGCCCACCAAACACATTCTCCAGAAAGCTGTGTTTGGTGGGCCGCGGGCCGAAGGCCAACCAAACACAGGTGGTGGGCCGAAGGCCCACCAATAGCCCTTCGCAGGAGCTAGCCAAAAAGTCCGCCCGGAGGGCGGCTTTGCGGCTAGTGTAGCATAAATTTCAAACAGTCATATACCGAAGAAAAAAAATATATAATATATTTTCTACCCTAATAACCCAGTGTTACACCGATGTAACATACAGACAGCGTCTGATGATCCTCCCGTTTTATTCAAGTACAAGAGAGGTCCAGTCAACTTCGTGATGGCACAGGTGAAATCTGTGTATATTTTTCCTCTGCTTTGTGCCACCTCACCAACTACTTACGGGTAAGTAATGTTTGAATGTAGTTATGTAATTGATTGACTAGATGTTACTGAAGATCTGCAGAAGATAATAAAAAGCAAACATGCTATACTTTTTTGGTTATTTATGAATATATAATGGCGTGACATATATGTAACATTGGGTCTTTTCAGTATATATTCACTGTAAATGCTATATATATATTTATTTCGTAAGGCATTCATTCCAACGTTGTTAGCAGTTGTTTGTTGTCATAAACGAAAAAAATGATAATATATATGAAATATAATGAGGACTCAGTGTATTGGTAAATAAATTAGGCTGTACAGTGTTACAGCCTATTACCGCCTACGTGTAGCCATGTAATCCATGCATAAAAATCCATAATCCTAATCCATCCAAAAAACAAAAACAATACGGAAAATTGTATTTGCTTATGTTTCTTTTATTTTGTATTTATATATCAATACTATCTTATTTCTTTTTATCTATTTATCAATTAATCTGTTTTTTTTTTACAGAAAATGGCAAATGTGATGTGAGGCTTTGCTTCATTGAGAGGCGTAACTGCTTCAAGGAGTTCCATATATAATGCAAATTATATAAGACTATGAATCAATCAATCATTGGGGGCATACGCGGGGGGGGGGGGCGCGTCGCCTCACCCAGCCTACGACGAAACTCCCGGGGATCACCACGCGCGAATCCCCATGCAGGCTCCCTTCCCATACCAAACAATTCCCGACAGGAAGTATCAACTTGCCCCAGCCACGAACCTTGTGGGCACCCCCTTGGCCTCCTCCATGCCGGATTGTCTCTTACAGATACAACCCGATGGGAAGGATCGGTTTCAGGGTAGCGTGCCACATGCCCATATAGCCGAAGTTGGCGCTGACGGACTATACAGGTAATAGGCCTCGATTCAGTCTCACGGTGTAATCGCTGGATTGACACGTAATCATCCCAGCAATACCCAGGATTCTGCGAAGCCACTTATTACCAAAGGCATCGATTCGCCTCTTCAAGTCTCTATTTAGTGTCCATGTCTCACAACCATAGAGTAAGACAGGGATCACAATCGACATGAGGATCCGGATCTTTGTCCTCCTGCACAGGTACCGACAACGTCAAATACTCATGCTAAGCAAGTCCATAACACCGTGGCCTATGCCAATCCGTCGTAAGACTTCTTGACGTGACCCGCCGTCATTATGGACTGCGCTACCAAGGTATGTAAAACTTTTCAAGATCTCAATGTCCTCAATGCACGCATGAACAGACTGTACTGTTTCATCTAGTAAGCCTCCAAACACCTGGACCTTGGTCTTGAGCCAGGAGACCTCAAGTCCCAAAGGTTTTCCCTCCTCGTGCAGCGCCTCGAGAGCCATCACCAGGACCTCTAGCGACTCAGCAAAGATTACTGCATCATCGGCAAAAACAAGATCAGTGACATTGGTGTTGCCGAGGGATGCTCCACAATCACTTTGATCTACAACTTTGCCAAAACCCAGTCCATACAAGTGTTGAAAAGGAGGCACCCTTGCCTCACTCCTGTATTCACAGGAAAGAAGCTGGATACACCTCCCTCACACTTCACAGCACTCTCAGTCCCAGAGTACAGACCAGTCATCAAACCAACAATCCTTGCAGGAATCCCGTGAAGTTGCAGAAGATCCGAGAGTGACTCACGATGCACTGAGTCAAACGCCTTCTTGAGATCAACAATAGGCTGCAAGCATCCCCTGTCGAAACTCACGTCGGCGTTCCATCTGGACACGAAGCGCTAGGATACGGTCCATTGTTGACTTACCAGGCGTGAACCTAGACTGCTGAAGTCGCTGATGCTTCAGCAGATGACTGCGGATCCGTGTCAGCAATAGATGGGCAAGCACCTTGCCTGGTACGCTGAGCAGTGTAATGCCGCGGTAATTGTTGCAGTCCTGACGGTCCCCTTTCCCTTTCCAGATAGGGACGGCCAGCCCCCTTTTTCAGTCAGAAGGAATGGTATCTGATTGCCACACAGCACTCAGGACAGCATGCAACCCGCGGATCATGGCTTTGAGGAGCTCCGCACTGATATTACAGACACCAGTTGCCTTTCCACCCCTCAATTTTGCGACAATTTCTCTGACTTCGTCAAGAGAGGGTGCGGTTTCGTCAATGGGAGGGTCGACATCCTCTGCTCGTAATCCAGTGGTGTGAAGCTGCCCAATTGGAGGGTCAACCGTGAACAAGACTATGAAGATAAGCAGAAATATGTTATTTCGTATGATGTTATGATTGTCATTTTTGAATTTCATTCCTTCATAATGGATGTGATAGAATTTGTGTACATTTTTTACTAGTTCATGTGATAATTATATATTATCTACTGTCTGTTGTAAATATCATATATACTTTGAAAATTACTACAATTCACAAAGGAAAGACATGTATTTTTTTTCTTCTTTTTGGCAACTACAAATATCATAGTTCTTACTATGTACTTTCATTCTTTCAGGATATAACTATTATTTTTTGTTTGTTTTTTGAATCGCATACGTTACTTATTTTCTATACTTATGTAGTAATCAGTAATGTTAAAAACATTATAATTACAATTTCAACATGTCCATTATGTATACATAATCACAACACAATAAATATAGTCGAAACATTAGCATATTTTCATTAACGATATAAGAAGGATGTAATGAAAGACTAACACAACCCAGTGATACATATGTGTAACATTTGACACTGACCATTAATCTACCTATATGACCCAATGTTAAAAATATGTCACATTCCATATTTCCCACAAATACTATGATGATGTGAAAGTAACGCCATATTCATTCTATCAGAGTCCAAAGTAGTCAAATAATGTGGTTCTTGAATTTTTTTCCTGCCAGAAAAGGACTCTGGGTTCTAGAGGGTTAGGCAAAGAATATTCATGAATTTATTGCCAAGCTGGAAAATAATTGATAAGGAAACGGGACAGTATGAGGTCAGCATAGCTCTTTTTTTGTATGTCGCAACTTGGTAGATATAATCAGATATATACACACATACTCACAGTTGATATTATAGTTTAGACTGTTATTAAATGTAATCCAGTTTCATATATTACTTACAGGAAATATTTGATGTGGCGAAAGAGTTTCTGAAAATAGAGAAAGTAGAATTTGGTGGACCTAAAGGGAAAGTCCTTGGAACCAACATATCAGCTGTGTTCAGGTGAGTGTATCAACTGTGTATATATTATTGTGCCTCTCCTCCTCCTCCTCCTCCTCCTCCTCCTCCTCCTCCTCCTCCTCCTCCTCCTCCTCCTCCTCCTCTCCTCCTCCTCCTCCTCCTCCTCCTCCTCCTCTTCCTCTCCTCCTTCTCCTCCTTTCAAGTTTGATGGCTTACATCAAAATGGCGCTGTTCAGCTCAGTTTGGCAGAAAGCTAAGCACGGCAGTTGCTAATTTCATGTAAAAAAATGACTCGAGTACCCTTCCCGACATAGATGACCGGCCCCACTCTGCGACCTCGGTACAAAATATCGTAAAAGCCTGTATGTTCAATGCGCGTAGCATCCAAAATGAATGTTCAGACTTTGAAGCTATTGCTGCGTCCATAGATGATAATTGTATTGGTGTAACTGAATCCTGCCTTACCACTACACATAGAGACTTTTTGGCTGAATATGATATACTTAGCTACTTAATGTTTAGTTAGGAAACGGAGAATAATATGATAGACGGAGGAGTATTATTATATATAAATGCCAATCTTCATCTTATAGTAATTGAATACGAGATAATTGATATTGTGGACTATTTATTTTTGGAGTTAAACATCCGTTCGGATTGATAATTTAAAAAAATTGAAATTTATAACAGATAATTGAAATGAGTAATCCGTTCAATTGCGTCATCTTTGGTGATTTCACCCTAGCCGTTACTTCTTGGCGTAATCCGCTAAACTTTCACTCCAGTTATGACTTATAGCGATTTATTATTAAGTTTCTTAACTCAGCATATTCATAAACCCACGAGAGGTAACAACATATTAGACCATGTCTTTTCAACAAATGCTGATTTTCTAAAGATTGTGAATATTGGCCCTGAATTTGGTACTAGCGACCTTATAATCGTGTCCCTTAATATAGATTTCGAAGTGTACTGGGAAAGCGTTAACGATGAACAAATTTCCTCTATAGACAAAGTAACTTAGCAAGACTTAAGTCGATTTTATCAGAAGCAGATTGGAGTGTATTATCAAATGAAACGGAAATCATGTGGCATATCTACCAATATCTTAAATAACACTGTAAGGTCCTGTGTTCCAGTCGGGAAAAGACGTTCACGTAATAATAAGAATACACCTATGTGGTGGAACAGCCAAACTGAATTTGGGCTTTTACAGAAAAAACTGGCCTATCGCAAATACTTGTCACATCAAAGCATAAACGATAAGCTAGGGTTCAAAATAATACGGCACGATACAAAAAAGTTGATAAAGATGAGTAAGAAAGATTTTGAAATATATACTCCAAGTATCAGTAATTCGAACCCCAAATAGTTTTGCAGTTACGTGCGTAAGAAGAAAGTTACCACATCGAACATATTTCCATTTTGTTTCGAAAACGGTAAACATATTAATAATGAAATCGAGATGGCTGGAGTTTTAAATGATTACTTTGCTTCTGCTTTTACAGTTGAAGACATAATTTAAAAAGAAGTGGACTGCGACCAGAGTAACGTAATTCCAATGAGCAATTATGAATTTCTTGAGGACACAGTAATAAGCGATAGATAAACTCGATGTGTATTATCAATCCCCCGGGTCAGACTGTATTGCACGGTAAGTTTTAAAATAAGATAAGATAAGATAAGATTTTCATCCTATCTAGACACTTTGCAAGTACCAGCTACAAGGTTATTGACTATACAAAGCATCGCCACGTCAGCACGAACTAGGCGGACTCGAACCGCTGACCGAATGCACAGGGACGCTGCACATTGCGAACTCACGTCTCTACCAACCTTGCCACCCTGACGGGCAGTTTTAAAATAAGCCAGTTATCAAATTGTACTTGTACAAACCTCTAGGAATAGTTTTTAACAAATCCCTCAATTTCTGGCAAAGTTCCTTGCGACCGGAAACAAGCAAATGTTACTCCAATGGAGAAAAAAGATAATTTGACAACCAAGCAAGTACAGACTAATCAGCCACACATATGTCGTCTGTAAATCTATGGAAACTTTAATACCAGACAAGGTGGTACGTTTTTTACAAGACAATAATATGTTCAAAAACTCCCACGACGGCTTATGAAATAAACTCTCATACCAGAACAATTCCCTTTGCTTTTTTAATCAATGGCGTATGCAGCACGTATGGTGAGACGAAGGCAATACAATAGATATAATTTATCTTGACTGTCAGAAAGCATTTGAAAAAGTCCCCCATAAGCGTATACTGAATACAATTAAGTCGCACGGCATAACTGAAAATATTAGCAAGTGGATTAAAGACTGGCTTTCTTAGAATAGGCATTGTGTCGTAATGAAAAGGCATCTAGTTGGCGAGACGTTATAAGAGGTTTACCACAGGGATCTTTCCTCTGTCCTATATTTATCATAATCTATGTAAACGATATTGACGAAGGCCTATCGGTAAGATTTCAAAGTTAATATATATTTTTACTTACGTAATAATGGAACGGTCAATGGCAAAAAAATAAAAAAAGCACTGCCAGTCCCTATAAAGCAGATAGTAACAGATTCCTGAAAGTGGGTGGGCCACTTTGGTTTTACTTTGGGAAGTGTTTTGATACGCCTCTCTTGAAATAATTTAAGTAGTTGAATGTGGAAAGATAGAAACAGGAAGAGAGTTCCAGAGTATACCAGTGAAAGGGATGAAAGAGTGAAGATAGAGCATTGAGTTAGACTTATAAATCAATCAATTGGGAGCATACGCCGGGTGGCGCGGCGCCTCGCCCACCCTACGAAGCCACTCCCGGGGGTCAGCACGCGTGAGTTTCCATGCAGGTTCCCTTTCCATACCAAGCAACTCTCGGTAGGAAGCACCAACTTCCCCAAGCCACGAGCATTGTGGGCGTCCCCTTGGCCTCCTCCACTTCGGGCTGTCACTTACAGATACAACCAGGTGGGAAGGATCGGTTTTAGGGTAACGTGTCACATGCCCATATAGCCGAAGTTGGCACTGACGGACTATCAATTAATCATTGGGGGCATACGCCGGGGGGCGCGTTGCCTCGCCCACCCTACGACGCCACTCCAGGGGGTCACCACGCGCGAGTTCCCATGCAGGCTCCTTTCCCATGCCAAGCAGCTCTCGACAAGAAACATCAACTTGCCCCAGCCACGAGCCTTGTGGGCGCCCCCTTGGCCTCCTCCACGCCGGATTGTCTCTTACAGATACAACCCGATGGAAAGGATCGGTTTCAGGGTAGCGTGCCACATGCCCATATAGCCGAAGTTGGCGCTGACGGACTATGCAGGTAATAGGCCTCGATTCAGTCTCACGGTGCAATCGCTGATTTGACACGTAATCATCCCAGCGATACCCCATGATTCTGCGAAGACACTTATTACCAAAGGCATTGATTCGTCTCTTCAAGTCACTATTTAGTGTCCATGTCTCACAACCATAGAGTAAGACAGGGATCACAAGCGACTTGAAGATCCGGATCTTTGTCCTCCTGCACAGGTACCGACAACGCCAAATACTCCCACTGAGCGAGTCCATAACACCGTGGACTATGCCAATCCGCCGTAAGACTTCTTGACGTGACCCGCCGTCATTATGGACTGCGCTACCAAGGTATGTAAAACTTTCCAAGATCTCAATGTCCTCACCACACGCATGAACAGACTGAACTGCTTCATCTAGTAAGTCTCCAAATACCTGGACCTTGGTCTTGAGCCAGGAGACCTCAAGTCCCAAAGGCTTTGCCTCCTCGTGCAGCGCCTCGAGAGCCATCACCAGGACCTCCAGCGACTCAGCAAAGATTACTGCATCATCGGCAAAAACAAGATCAGTGATCTTGGTGTTGCCGACGGATGCTCCACAATCACTTTGATCTACAACCTTGTCCAATACCCAGTCCATACAAGCGTTGAAAAGTGATGGGGCAAGGACGCACCCTTGCCTCACTCCTGTATTCACAGGAAAGAAGCTGGATACACCTGCCCCACACTTCACAGCACTCTCAGTCCCAGAATACAGACCAGTTATCAAACCAATAGTCCTTGCAGGAATCCCTCGAAGTCACAGAAGATCCCAGAGTGACTCACGATGCACTGAGTCAAACGCCTTCTTGAGATCAACATAGGCTGCAAGCACGGACTATGCAGGTGATAAATCTCGATTCAGTCTCTCGGTGCAATCACTGATTTGACGTGTATTTATCCCAGCAATACCCCATAATTCTGCGAAGACACCTAATATCAAAGGCATCGCCTCTTCAAGTAGCTATTTAGTGTTTATGTATCACATTCATAAAGTAAGACAGGGATCACAAGCGACTTGAAGATCCGGATCTTTTTCCTTCTGCACCTGTACCGACAGCGTCAAATACTTGCGTTGAGCGAGTCTATAATACCGTGGGCTAGGTCAATCTGGCGTAAGACTTCTTGACGTGACCCGCCGTCATTCTGGACTGTACTATTAAGGTATGTAAAATTTTCAAAGATATCAATACAGTATCCTCGCCGCACGCATTAGCATACTATTATACCAGCCAAGGACCAAAATTATAAACTTTTACCGGCATGGAATGTTAATAGCCGGCATCCATGCTAAATAAATCTGTCTTAGGTCAGACAGAAATTCTAGGGTTGATGGCAATAAAAATGTTGACCTTAAAGGTCATTTCAAGGTCATTTTGCGGCCCAAAAAGATTAAATTTCAAAGTCATCCACATATAGTCATGTTATATATCAAAAGAAAGGTGTCAGTCAGTAATCACTTCTACCATATATAATAACTTGCACTAATATTATAATGGGGAGTTTTCTAATAAGCTCACGCTCAAGCCTGTCTCTCAGGCTGTCACATCCTCTGCTCTGTGAGGCTGAATGATCTATCATTTACCGTAAATTCTCTGTACTTCTTTGGGACATATCAGAATTATCCTTCAATACAACAACTGAAACAGTTCTTAATAAAAAATGTAGTTTATCATTTTATTTGTCTGCACTTGGTGAAAATATTGGCAAAACAATTGAATACTTGAAAACTCAATCTTTAAAAATCGTCTTTCCATAAAAAAACACAAGTTCAAGCAGAATGAGGCTTCAAGAAATATCTACTTGTATGTAAGCATTCACTGAGTACCTATTTTGGGTGTATATGTCTCTCTTACGACGAACATTTAACCAAAACAGAGTGTGGCGTTCAGCATCTCCACAGAAACCATCCCGCCGGCAGGATCTGCTATCACCCACTTTCCTGTTGACACGACACGGGGATGGACAGCTCAGCGCCGCCGCTCCTTACCTCACAGCTCATATCACTGATACTCCTAACTTCTCAATACCACAGGCTACATGTCATCCTAACTATCATCACCCGCTTATCTCATCACACTCTCTATCCTCTACTGGAATATTCGTGGCATCCGCTCCCACATACCGTTTCCCACATAAAGAAGACTTTCGTCTCCTTATTTCGTGCTTTGACTGTGACTTGTGTTGTGTTGGGGCGGAGCGGAGTGGCGCGTGTAGTTACGTGACAGACGTGCAGTCACTATGTACTGTGGGTAGTAGTAGTTGGGGTAATAAAGCCGTGCACAACAGTAAATGTCTCCTTGCAGTCCTTTCCGTCTCCTCCATAGCCCCGAGCCGTTAGTGTGACGAAGTTTGAGAGGGGTGGGTTGCCCCCCCCTCCTTCGTTACAATAGGATAAACCAGAGGACATAGGGTATTCAGAGGGAAGGGTTGATTGATTGATTCAGAGGGAAAGATTGAGGTGGAGGGGCTTAGAGTTCGCGGCGGGGGAAATAGTAAACAAGACCATGTATTGTCTTCGATAGAGGACTGTTCGTTGAGGTGCCAAGCACTTAAATTACTTTTTGGTTAAATGTTCGTCGTAAGAGAGACATATACACCCAAAATAGGTACTCAGTGAATGCTTACATACAAGTAGATATTTCCTGAAGCCTCATTCTGCTTGAACTTTTGTTTTTTTATGAAAAGACGATTTTTAAAGATTGAGTTTTCAAGTATTCAATTGTTTTGCCAATATTTTCATCAAGTGTAGACAAATAAAATGATAAACTACATTTTTTATTAAGAACTGTTTCAGTTGTTGTATTGAAGGATAATTCTGATATGTCCCAAAGAAGTACAGAGAATTTACGGTAAATGATAGATCATTCAGCCTCACAGAGCAGAGGATGTGAGATGCGCGAGAGACATCTGGCGGTTAGCTTCGAAAACTCCCCATTGAATCACAATTATCATCACACATTTGTAACAAGTATTATAACTTCCATACAGGATATTTTCATGTAATTAACATCAAAAGAAACAGAATATTTTTAGGAACGTCATAAACATATAATTATAAATACATATAATACATATAATATATATATAATTATATGTATATTTTTCCTAGTTCATCCGTGAGAACCAAGTACAGCTTGCACTTTGTTAGCTCGAGCAAGTAGGTCACATATCAATTGTATATATGTCAGCCATTTATACATGCCGACGAAAGCTAGTAACAAGAGACAGGAGCGGTCGGAAGTGTGGGAACGACGGACAGAACATCTTGGATCACGGCACTAACAAGACGTTCATCTCACGAGCTCCCCGGACACTCACTGGCTGGCTATCTACATATCTGGTTGTAATAAATTATAAGTTTCTTAATGGACTTAGAAATAAATGTGTACCAACAGGAAGTACCATTTTAATTTAGCCCAAAAAAGTATCTACACATAGACAGACTTATAATGGTGGCGTAAGCGGTGTGAATAAGATACCCAACGCATTTCTACAAGCAAATCTACACACCTCTAAAAAGAGTCTACCAAACTCTGAGCTTACAAACTCACAGCTCTCCCACGTTCTACCAAGTTTAACACTGACTACCCGCCGACCTTATACAAGCAACTACTACTACATAAGCTATACGAAGTTTGACGTTCTACAAAACTTTCCCACGTACTTCCACCTACAACCGAGTAACTATAATATCCTGCAACGTTCTCCAGCGCTTATAACAAACCACAACCAGCCAGTTATCAACCAGTACTAACATCAACCAAGCAACCTAAGTATTTTTACCGCAACAAGCCAGCACAACCACGCCTATCTACATCATTATCATCGTTATCAAGCCGTAACCTATCGCAACCACAAGCCAGCCAGCAACTACAAGTATTACTACAAGTCCACAAGCAACACTGTCTGAAATCCATTCCTATTTCAAGAGAGACAGACGCACACCATCTGGAAGTATGGAAGAGACAAACAGTTTGGTACTATTTTTAGATCAAACTATTGATATTAGAAGTAGGTCATGTAGGTCAAAGTCCACCCTAGTATTTCTGTCTGACATATGACTGATTGATATAGCATATGTGCCGGCTATTAACATTCCATGCGCGACATTTTTTTTGAAGCCTTTTTACTTCTTGTCTGGTCTACTTTAGCATTATAACAAATGAATATTAGGGTACGCTGTATAACAAAAATTCTTTTTCTCAACTTTGGCATGCCAATTTCCTATGTAAAATGGAGTTCTAAGACATTTTATTTTTTCCTTTTTTGGCTTTTGAGAATTCTTACTATGAAAAATCGCACTTTTATATTGCCCCCTTTATAATAATGTTTAAAATGAGTACGCAGTGTCGGGTTGGGGTCCTGTGTTTTTGATCATGCACCAATTGATTTCCCAAATGACACGTGGTAAGCTTTTTCTGATAGGGGGTTTCTCACACTACATAAAGTGTCCGCCTTATTTGGGCCCTAGAATTTGTCCTCATGTCCTTTTTCCCTAAAGCGGGGCATGGTCTCCCGTGGGGGGGCCCACCCGGTGCCCCCTCTCTGGCCTGGCCCCCCATGCTGCCGCGCCTCTGTCCCCGCTTCACGACTCTTTCGGTGTCTGATGGGTAGAGAACCCCGGGAACCTCGTACGGCTTGCCCGGGATCTCCTGGATCTGACCCCCCGGCATAACGGGGAATGCCGGCCCGTGCACCTGGCCAGGTCCCATGATCAGTGTCTGAAAGCTGGTGGCTGACAATTCATTTGGGTGGTCCGGGGTCTTACCTGGTGTCCCCTACCCTCGCGCCCTCAGCTAAAAATCTGGGTCCCGGCGAACCTGCGGTCGTCTTCATCTGACTCCCCAATAGCGAGAAAAGGACACTTATGAGTGTGCCCCCCTGCTCCGTCCGCACGTAGAAGGCACAGCTTTTGGGCCCTTTTGGGCTGCGACCTCAAACTCTGAGCTGCGTGAGGATTGCTTGGGGCCGTCCCTATTCTGTGGTGAACCTTGATTCGTAGTATTTGAAGTCACCTCGGTATTTACTTGCTAGGTTTCCCGGTGTTCATTCTTTGCCATCAGCCCATGCTTTCTGGTCCCATGTACCGCGACTGGGCTGGGGTTTCCTTTGGGATTTGGGGACCCTTGCCACACTTGATCTCCTGCACCCGGGATGGGAGAACCCCCCGCTTCACCCTGGACAGCTGGTAGGAGACCTGCGGGTCAGGGACTGTTGACCGGATATCTCCGGTATCTCTTGGATCTTCACCGCCGGGCACCCTCTGAACTCTGCTTTGTACCCCCTCTCATTCAGCTGGACGCAGACTGCAAAATGGCCCGTGAAGCCAGGTCAGATAGGTGGGGCCCGTCGATCTGATGAAAAGGTGGCGCAGGGGCCCCACCGTTTGTTGCAACGCATTACCAGGAGCTTGCGTCCCAGCATTTTCCCCAAATGGGGCGTGAGTACCCCCTTCCACCCCGTGTTGGCCCAGTTGAGTCCCTTGCAGTACGACATGAGTCGGTGGGGTCGTATGTCACCAGCAGCCAAAGACCCACCCCCTGAACGAGGCTTTCAGGGGGACAAACCGGGGGCTCTGGTACAAGTGCCCCCGTACCTTTTCCCGATGGTCCTCGTCACTGGCCAGCTCCTCCCTGATCAAAACCTTGGTGCAGTTTCCCATAGCTGTCGGGGCACCATCGCCCCGGTCTTTTCCTTCCTCCCTCGAACCCAAAAACCAAATATTTTGGTACCCTGGTGCTTCCCTGGTCAAGGCCCCGGCGATGCCATGGCATCTGCCTGACCCTCCTCAGCTTGTTTTGGATCGCGACCGGACGACTGTCTGGGGAGATGGCCGAGCGATAAGGTCCTGGAAAATCCAGAACCAAGGCAGCAGCAGCGGGGGGGGAACGTCGAAACCCCGGGTACTTGGATGCGGACTGGGGCTTTTTGCCGTACGTGTTTACCGACTTCGCTGTTTTTTTTTTGACTTTTGGGTTTGTGATAGGGCCTTATACCTTAAAAAAGTTCCGCCATAAACCCCCACTTGGGGGAAAAAATAACGGGAAAAACCATTGCCAGGAAAAAAGGGTTTTTTCCCGCAAAAAAGGGCGATTTTTTATGGAAGTGGCTTTCCCGGGGTCTTTTGGGGGACTTATTAGGTCTTCGGCAAAATTTGGGGATACTTCCCCCATATTTTTAGCGCTCTACAACTTTGTCGTCAGTAAATTTTCGAATCTCGAACTTAAGTGGGTTTTTCTTTGAGTTTAAAAAATGGGGTATGCTAAGCTATGTTTTTTCTATACATATAAAAAGTCCTTTTTGCATAGCAAAAAAGTGTCAAACCAAAGTTGAAGAGGGACAAACCCCCCCTTAAAAATTTCCCTTTTACATAAGAAACACCCTGCCAATTCGAAAAAATCTATTTTCCTTTTCTTTTTACCCCACGGCTACCCAATATTTTTCAAAAAAAAAATTGTGTTGAAAATTTATTTTACAAAAAATATGTTCATTGATGGTTTTCAAAAATACTATATATCGAGGCACAGGGATTTTTACATTTATATTTCTTTTGAAGCAGGTGCATCAGCAGTCTTACACTTAGTTTTGCAGACGGTCACCGTTCGAGGCAGACAATAACGGAGTCCAATGGATTGTCAAAAAACCAATTTCACCTGGTCTTTGGATTTTAGACAACCCTTTTATTTTTTTCCAAACATCTGGGGGGGAAAAGTCACAAAAAATATTTTCCATCTCCGCCTAAAGCCAAATATTGGCCTGGTAGTTGGCGCGTTGGACATGAGTCATGAAGCTCCAAAGCATCACGTGTTGGAGGAAGCAGTTCCAGGCCTGTCTTGGCCTTGCTGATGACAATGCTGAACATGTGCAATCTTGCACTGTCAACTGTCTACAGCCCTAGACTTCGATAGAGGCTGCAAACAAACTGTTCAACCAGTCCAAGCTCACCATCACGGCCAATCCCTTCTACCAGTCGTGGGTTTAAAAAAAAAAAAATTCCAGCTGGTCTTTTTTCCATATTTACCGAATAAAACGTTGTGTAGCAACTTGTGAGTACGTGGAACGTCAAGAGGTTATTCTTCACTGCATTAGGAACACCCTTTGCTACTTGATGAATGGGAATGCACTTCTGCTTCTTTGCAATCGCAGAGAGCATCCAAACTTCACTTGCTTTAGAGGCGGTGAAGTGCAAAAG
This sequence comes from Chionoecetes opilio, assembly GCA_016584305.1. Classification (NCBI taxonomy): domain Eukaryota; kingdom Metazoa; phylum Arthropoda; class Malacostraca; order Decapoda; family Majidae; genus Chionoecetes; species Chionoecetes opilio. The sequence goes on from JACEEZ010002651.1 coordinate 24,340, forward strand.
GAGAAGCATTACATCAGTATCTCTGCACTTCACAAGAATTCGTTGATAGCCCATATCCACTGCTTCGGGGGCATGAAAAATCAAACTTGTGTCAGCTTCTTCATGATTCCCATTAAGTTTGAGGTCATCTTCATATCTTCTGGTTGATTCTGCCCCAGTGTGGTCCATGAATCCACCTCCAGTTACCATCTCGTATTCTTCTGGAAGATCTCTGGTTTTCTGGATGATCATTTCTGAGAGGAAATGTGCCAGGTGTGGCTTGTTTTCATCCATAGCAACAAATTGGCTCCTAACCTTAGGCAGTGGAACATCTGGCCCATATATTATCTATCAAATAGGTTTCTTTTTGGTCACTTGTTTTGCTCTGGTACCAGATTTGATTGAATCCCCATCCAGATAGCGATCGTACACAATGTCAACTCATGTCGTGTTATCTCCAAAATAACGTGTCACTGAGTGAATACAAGCAACAGCATAGTCTCCAAATGTCTGAAAACCATGAGGTCATTCCAGCAGTTGGCAAGGACTTGATCAAGAACATGTTGTACAAGTTATCCCAAACAGCTTGTATATATTTCTGCGTTTACTGTTAAGTGATGTCGATGATCTTCATAAGGGAATTGAAGAAGACAACAGCATCAAGCAGAGTGTGTGCAGCATTGCTCAAGACATTGTGTATGCAGATTAAAAAAACGAAAGTTGACACCAAACATATTGGTTTAGGGCTTGCACTCCACCAAGCTACACGTTCCGAAGCACTTTCGGGTATCTTCCATGTAGCGAACCATACCATTGGTATTGATATAGTTCGAAAAGTTGATACGTCGATAGCTCAAAACAATCCTCAAAGATTTATGAAAAATGGCAACGTCTATATATTCCTTACAATATCATCAAAGAATGAATGATCCACTGCTCATGCGTCAACATTGATGTTCAATTAGAGACTCCGAGGCTACAGTTTAAGGGGTGCGTTAATTACACTGGTCGACACCAAAAATGGTTCTGAGTTCATTGTGTGTGGGTTGGAAAGCATCTTTGCTGCTGATTTCAAAAATGGCATTGCTTTTTCTCTAGCACGTCTAGTTTTTGAAATATCGGCATTTTAAATGTTAATAGCTAATATAATTATATACGTATATATAATTATAAAATTAATCGAAACAATCCCCCTACGTTAATATATATTACTCGTAATTAAATGGTGCCTGCGGCTTTATTAGGACCTAATGTACATATCTGGCAAAAAATATACTTAAATTATGTTCCAAATATATCCGAAAATGTGCCACATCTTGGAAATATCCGAAAATATGCCAAATCACAGTAAATTTTGACTTTATATATATATACATCTGTATTTTGGAACACAACTTCAAGATTTTTTTTGAGAGAAAGATGCGCTAGTTCGAAGAACAGTCAGATCTAGACTGTTCTTCAGAAGAACAGTCAAGATCTCAAATTGGTATTAAATATACATATGATCAAAACTATACCTAACACACAAAAGTACTCACCCTGCTCCATAGTACATCAGAAGTGTTTCTGTAGTTTGCTCTTTCGTTTGTAGGAGCAGCTACTTTCACGTTGTAGCGTCCAGCAATAGTCCCCTATCATGTTGGGACTGAATCGTCCTTGGTATCGGGTTTCCATGGTGGCAATGTTCTGGTGGAAACGTTCCCCCTGCTCATCACTGACCGCGCCAAGATTCGTTGGGAAGAAATCAAGATGTGAATGGAAAAAGTGGATTTTGAGTGACATCCGAGCCCCAAGCGCATGGTAACTCTTCAACATGTCATTTACAAGTTCCTCATAATTCGATGCTCGAACATTACCTAGGTAGTTAGTTCTTTATAACAGCCAAAAAGCTCTTCCAAGCAGCTTTTTCCAGGGCAGTTAGGCTCTTTACAAAGTCATCATCATTGAGTAGTTGACGAATTTGAGGGCCATTGAAAACACCTGCCTTTACTTTGGCTTCAGATACAGTGCGTTCAAACTTTGCTAACAAATACTGAAAGCCAGCACCATTTTGATCCATGGCCTTCACAAAATTTTTCATTAACCCAAGTTTCAGATGCAATGGAGGTAAGTACACCTTTTCACTGTCAACAAGAGGTTTGTACATACAGTTGAACCTGCCAGGTGAGTCTTTCGGTCGTGCTGGCCATTCCTTTTGTTTGTAATGTTTGCTGTCCGCTCTAGAGTCCCCAAAAAAAGAAAACACATGTGCTTAGTGAAACCTAACTGGAGTCCTAGAAGCAAGGAGATTACCTTCAGGTCCCCACACAGATTCCACTGATTTTTCTTCATATTTAACAGCAGATAACAAAGTCTTCATAGTTTCATAAGTTTCACTCATTTCATGGCCATGCGCAATTGGAACACTCGGAAGCTTATTTCCTTTATGCAGAAGAACGGCCTTTAGCGTGTTTTTTCCTGAATCTATGAATAGCCACCACTCACTCTTATCATAAGTGTATCATAAGACTCACAGAGTTGTTCCATGAGTGTGTCAAAATCAAAGCAGTAACAGAGCTTGTGTTCCATCTTGAAGAAGCTTGAAAGTTCTTTATGTCTACGACGAAACGTGGTGATGAGAACTCCTTCTTGTAGAAAATTCCATTCCTTGAGACGAGATCCAAGGACTTCACTTTTCTCCTTGGGTAGATCTAGGTCCCTAGCAAGGTCATGTAGCATTTCCTGACTGATGAATTTGGGCTCTCTGTTGTCTGCCATTTCTTGAAAGTCTGTATCCATGGGATTATCCTCCTCGTTCGAATCTGATTCACTTATAGCACTTGCAATTGGAACATTTGGAACTGGGAGATCAGGACCATGTGACACAGGCCTGATGGCAGAAGGTACGTCAGGATACCTGATTTTAGCTCGCGTTTCTACTGAATATCCTTTGATGTTAGTGAGGCAGAAGTAGCAGTCAGTACTGTGATCCTTTTGTTCACGCCAAACCATTGGGATGCCGAATGCCATGCCTGATGGCCGTTTGCCACGCATCCACTCATTCAAGTGGTTCACACAGGGGTTGCATGCTACGTGAGGGGCCCACTTCTTATCTTGATCACCTATACGGCACTTGAAGTAATGCAGATAAGCTGCTTTAACATTCTTTGTAAGAGGTTTCTGCAGACTGTCAGGGGTTAAAATTCCACATATGTAACAAAAACTGTCCGATGCATTCACACAGTTACGGCGCTCCATCACAGCCCGGTACAAGGTACTATATATGGTAAACCAACTAAAATTAGGACTCCACTAAATCAAACACATCATATCTGCAAAGAAAAATAAAATGTTTAAACATGTCAATAGCTGTACGATCAGTAGGTAAACATGTACTACACAGCCTGCTAACCCCTCGCCATAACGCAGCGCGCACACCCTCCCCTGCTCACTGCACAAACCACACTGACTCAAAAACACTGCACTGCCCTAAATAGGCTTGATAAAAGAAAAGATTAAGAGTTTAAAATGAAAACTTTGGTGAAACCTATTTCTGCTGATTTTACCCATATTTTTTCATGAATTGCGTCTAGTTCTCAAAAACTGAACGTGATAGAGTTAATTGAACATCAGATTCGAGTTCAGCAGGGTCGATTTACCTATAATCAGCTTCATTTAGTCCAGAACCATATCTTCGATTTTTTTTTGTCGACCAGTGTTATCAGTGTATTGTCATGATTTTTTTAATGTCAAAAGTATGATTATGCCGAAATAATCCTAGCTCATTTTCAGATCCATAGCTCGAAAAATAACTGCAAACAAAAAGAAACAACTCTTAATAACGTTCTTATCCAATGACTTGCTCTGATGAAATATTTCCCAAATACGCATTACACAAATTTAATATCCAAGCGATTGATCTTTTAAGAATTTTGAATTTCATTCTTCTTAAGTGTTAAGATTTTTTTATCTTTTTTTGGTTTTCGTGAAGATATTTGCAAATTTTTGCAATTAATTACCCATAATTGAAAAATAAAACGTAAGATCAGATTTTAACTCACATTTTAATCAAATTTTAATTCATCTTTCCAATGATATAGTGTTTATTAAATTCGGTACAATAGTGGCGAAATTATTAAAGAAAAACAGGAAAAAAAACAGTTTTTGAATATCGCGGTTTAAAGGCGCGCGGTTTAAGCCGCGCACCCCTTAAACCTCAAGGCTCGGTGAGTCTCAGCAGATACTGGTTTGTTTGTTTACTCTCCCAGCCACGCTCTCTATCACTCTTGAAGTGTTATATGACATAACTGGTATCTGGTCCCCCCTTTGCAAAAGGTACTAGTCACAAAAGGGTACTTACTAGCTGTCAGACGCGCATTGACAGTTTGCTGAACTACAGCCAGCAGTCTTTCTCTCTGAGCCACTTTATGCCTTGATGTCCTCGGCATGGTGGTGAAGGAGGTAGAGAGCGTGAGGTAGATCAATCCTGCGCTGAATAAATGGTCTGGAGGGAGCAGGAATGGTGGAAGGCTGAAAGATGAGCTGCGACACCCGGCCTCTCCCTCTACTCCCTCACAACTGAGACCTTGAGACGATCCTCTGTCTCACAGAGAGGGACTGAGAGGTGACAGTTTGCCTATGCCAGTACATATCATACGAGTTTTCTTTACGGATATTTTTCGCTTAGATTTCATAATATTCATATGGCTTGACATTAGTGACGAACGAGGGGGGGGGGGGGGTAGAAAATCAACCATAACTCTTTTTTTTTTTGGCTGATTTCTTTATAATACTTTGTCACAAGCTTGCTCAAGTGTTCAACTACGCATGACATTTTTTTTCACCTATTTCGATTTTTTCGGAAATATTCGTGTGACGCTCCCCTTAAATCGGTTTTTTTTTTAAATAAATTTTGTATTATCTATTGTGTTTGTACGTATGTAAGGTACATGTTGTGTAGTGTGAGTAGAGAGAGGAGTTGCCTTTAGAGTGCATGCTGAAGCTTCTCTTTTGTGTAACTGAGACACTAAGGGATATAGACAGAGAGGACACGAGGAGTGTCAATGATAAGTCTACAGCACCCTCTCCGCCCCCGTAAGTATTACCGCCCCGGAAATATTTCACCATGATCATCGGTATTGATCGATGATCGATATATAGGAGCTACATGCTCCTATATATACTCCTTGCAGACGCTACTAAAATAACGAAGATAATAATCACTACTGCCGATAAGATACAATTGCAATCTGACTTTCATCGCTCATATATTAGTTAGTTGGGCAAACATGTGGCAGATTAAATTTAGTACCGATAAGTGTAAAGTTTTACATATAGAAAGTACTAACGATTGAAATAACTACTCAATGAACAAACGTGAACATGCCAATGATAGCGAAAAAAAAAAGCTTTGGAAAAATTATAAACAAATGACCACTAAGTCACTTAAATGATTCCACGCCTCCGAAACAAGCTATATGAAGAGCGACTGCAAAAACTTAACATGTTCAGTTTGTCAAAATGTTAGTTACGAGGAGACTTGATAGAATGATAGTTTCATGGCGTCGATAATATTAACATAGATAATACTATTTATAGTATATTGATCGGACAAACACGATTCGTATTAATAGATACAAGATCATTGGTTGAAGATTTCAGTCACATGAAGCGAAGCACTTTTTTTTAATACAGTTTGTTAATATTGGTGCTCTATTCTAGCACAAGTAGTTAATGGTAACATGGTTGAGGCGTTTAGGAACAAACTAGATAAATACATAATATCAACTGCCAACCTCAATTTTCTTATCTGCGGTCTTATAAAATTTGTTACGTTTATTTATTTATACATTTATTTTTCTTTCTATTTATAGCTTAGTGTATGTCCTCTCCTTCAACTTTTCATATCAAAATCTATGCTAGTTTTTCAATACTGCATGGTGTTTTTTCTCACTTTTTTTCTGCTCGCCTCAGCCGTAGGAGGGCGGGGTTGGCAAGAAGGAAGGAGCCTTCAACTCAACTATGCTATTCGTTTGCCTCTAACACGAAGCAACTAGTGGTAAAAAGTAGTTACAAAGACTGTCCCGTTTGGACCAGTAGGGCTGTTGCTGTCTGTTCTTCCCTTGTATTCCTCCTCCTCCTCCTCCTCCTACATCATCATCATCATCGTTGTCATCATTATAGATATTTTGGAAATGAAGAGCTTAAAAAAACAGCAATTTGAATGCAAGGGCTAACAACTTTTTTTTGTAGAATTTCTTATTAGAATAAAGTGCAGAAATAAGTGCATTTTGTTGTGATATATGGCTTTTTAGGTGTTGAAATGGCTTGAGCTAAAACCATATTGTGATGAAATCGTTATAACATTGTTAAAAAAAAGGTGCAATCTCCATGTTCAAATGGGTCGGCCTTCATCATGTGATGTTAGCAATTACATGGTAATGTAAAGGAAAAGATAACAACAAAGATGAAAGTGCCTATACCATGTCAGTAAATTCATATTTGATGTCATAATCAAATAATTCATCCTTGTTATAAGTGAGTTAGGTTTCAATGTAGTGAATTTAGAAAGAAAATACTCTTAGGTGAATATTGTGTACTCAACCAGTTATGCATAGAGCAATATATATAAATTGATTTATCTTTTTCCTTTAAATCTTGAACCCAGTGAATTCAATGAGGCTTACACAGCATTCTCCATCCTCACCTATGATTGTTTGGATCCTGCTGAGGATACATTCAATGAGGGTCATCAACAATTCAAGAAAAAGGTTACCGAACTTGAGCAGCGCCTCAGCCTCATCGTCAAGAATGCATTGCAGGAGTCTCAGAGTCCAGAGGCATATTTCAAGGTAAGAATTTTTTTGGGGGGGAAACTTAAAGAAAAAAAGATTGAAGAATACATATAAATAGATGATGGTGAAATAAGTTAAAGTATATCGTATGATCACATTGTATGAGCACTTATTAAACGAGAATTCGATCATACGAGACTGATGACTTTGCACCCATTTGCGGTGTATGAGTAATATATGCTTGATATGAGTATGGCTCGTTGGGCTGAGTACTTTGGGCAGTTGTTCACGGTGGATCCTCCAATTGAACAGCTTCACACCACTGGATTACGGGCAGTGGATATCGATCCTCCCATTGATGAAACCGCACCCTCTCTTGAGGAAGTCAGAAAGGTTGTAGCAAAGTTGAGGGGTAGAAAGGCAGCTGGTGTCTGTAATATCAGTGCAGAGCTCATCCAAGCTGGGGGCGAGGCCATGATCCGCGGGTTGCATGCTATCCTGACTGCCGTGTGGCAATCAGGTACCATTCCTCCTGACTGGAAAAGGGGGCTGGTCGTCCCTATCTGGAAAGGGAAAGGGTGTACCGAGACGGGGGTACACTACTTGAATATTATGAGTAGAGGCAGGACAGGAGATGAGAGAGTGTGGCGGGGGCTGGTACTTTGGTAGCTGTGGTCGAGACGGCCAGGCGAGGTGTGTGGTCAAGCACGTGGGTTCAAAGGTCTGTGCATTCATTGTCTTAGCGTATCCTTAAAATATACGTAAGTGTGTGTTTTTACCGAGTGATTTGCCATTATTATGTTTACGAGTTTTTCTAGCTTGCCGAATTCAAAGCTTTATTTTTTATTGTGTTTTTACCGAGTGAAATTCCATCCTTCAGTTTTTTAAGCTTGCCGAATTTGAGGCTTAATTTTCCTTTGTGTCTTTACTGAGTGATTTGCCATTATGTTTCCCTAATATTTTTTAGCTTGCCGAATTTGAAGCTTTACTTATAATTTCTAAACTGCATATATTTCTAAATCATATATTCTCATAACAGTGAAAGTCAGTGATTATTTCAGTGTTGATTAAGTGAGTGATATTCCATTATATTTCCCTAAGTTTTTTTAGCTTGCCGAATTCGAAGCTTTATTTATAATTTCTAAACTGCATATATTTCTTATTCATAACAGCGAATATCATTGTTTTGTTGTGTGGCGTGTATGTCTTGTTTATGCTACGGTACTGCTTTTTGGTCAATAATTACCAACGTGTAGACAGAAGATTGATTATATATTGCTCAGCAGGAACAGCAGTTGTTGGGATATGGGCCAGGCACACGTGGCCTGGTCACGAGGCGGAACGCGGAATCTGACCTCCAAGATGAGTGAGGAGCTAATGACTAAGTGAGGCCGAATCATTGATTGAAAGATTTGTCACCAATTCTTTATTGGTGATGTGGGCCTTTACTGCTCTAGGCGGCCCACAAGGCCGAATCACGCGCCAACCGTATTTATAAGCGGGGTCAAAAGGCGAGTTGCCATAAAGAGTGTTGCTATATATACCCAACCTACGACACCAGTACAGTAGGCTACATTACTCCCCGTCGAAAGAGAATTCGTGTCCTCACGGATTATAGGGGATATAAAGATATGAACATAACTTATGAGATATAAAGTGCCGTAAGGGTAAACAAAATATATAGGTGGATGAGAACAGCAAAAAAAATGGAGGGAAAATTAGCCTATAACCAAAAATGACGCTAAGGAGAACATGAAAATGAATCACTCAAAAATATATATATGGAAATTACTACACCAAGAAGATAACATGAGAAAGTCACACAAAATATTGAGATAAACCGTACCAAAGGAGAAAATATGAGAAAATCACAGAAATGGAAATATATAAATCATACCAAGGGAAAATATGTGAATATCACTCAGAAATGGGAAGATAAATCACACCAGAGTAGATAATATTTCAAAGTATACAACAAAGTAGATAAGTTAACCACCCTGACAAGTAGCGGACTGAAATAAGCAGAGACTATTTTAAGTTAACCACGCAACCGAATCGTAGACAGAAAATAAGCAGAGATTATATTGAGTTAACCACGCAACCGAGTCGTGGACAGAAAATAAGCAGATATTATATTGAGTTAACCACGCAACCGAGTTGTGGACATAAAATAAGCTGATCAAGATATTACCTGGTTCACCACTCAAGCACACATGCAGGACGTGGACTGAAATATGCAGAACAGTAAATACGTTAACCACGCAACCGAGCCGTGGACAGAAAATAAGTTGAGACATTAATATGCAAAATATAAGCATGGGAACCAAAATCACAAAAGCACGCAAAAATTACATCATTGGTCTTGAGAAACCGTATACATGAGTAAAAGTGGAAATTATGACCAAGAGATTCCAGATCTAAGGTCTTCAAAACAGTATACCAAAATAGACAATTATGACCAAAATAGGCGTAACATACACACCAGTGTCACAACAGACACAAAAATGAGGACATCTTACTCCTTGTCAAAGACGCGCTGAAAACTTAACACAAGCGAACAGCGAGGCAGGAGATAGCCATAAACAGTTATTTATGCTCCACACCAGCTGAAGCACCAGGTCAAGCCAACGAAGGAGAGAAGTGGTCGTGAGAACAGTATACAATATCAAAAGTGGAAATTATGACTAAGATTCCAGATCTAAAAGTCTTCAAAGCAGTATACCAAAATAGAAAATTATGACCAAAATGAAACGTACTTACACACCATGTGCCAACACAATCAATCAATCATTGGGGGCATACGCCGGGGGGCGCGTCGCCTCGCCCACCCTACGACGCCACTCCCGGGGGTCACCACGCGCGAGTTCCCATGCAGGCTCCTTTCCCATACCAAGCAGCTCTCGACAAGAAACATAAACTTGCCCCAGCCACGAGCCTTGTGGGCGCCCCCTTGGCCTCCTCCACGCCGGATTGTCTCTTACAGATACAACCCGATGGGAAGGATCGGTTTCAGGGTAGCGTGCCACATGCCCATATAGCCGAAGTTGGCGCTGACGGACTGTGCAGGTAATAGGCCTCGATTCAGTCACACGGTGCAATCGCTGATTTGACACGTAATCATCCCAGCGATACCCCATGATTCTGCGAAGAGACTTATTACCAAAGGCATTGATTCGTCTCTTCAAGTCACTATTTAGTGTCCATGTCTCACAACCATAGAGTAAGACAGGGATCACAAGCGACTTGAAGATCCGGATCTTTGTCCTCCTGCACAGGTACCGACAACGCCAAATACTCCCACTGAACGAGTCCATAACACCGTGGGCTATGCCAATCCGTCGTAAGACTTCTTGACGTGACCCGCCGTCATTATGGACTGCGCTACCAAGGTATGTAAAACTTTCCAAGATCTCAATGTCCTCGCCACACGCATGAACAGACTGTACTGCTTCATCTAGTAAGTCTCCAAACACCTGGACCTTGGTCTTGAGCCAGGAGACCTCAAGTCCCAAAGGCTTTGCCTCCTCGTGCAGCGCCTCGAGAGCCATCACCAGGACCTCCAGCGACTCAGCAAAGCTTACTGCTTCATCGGCAAAAACAAGATCAGTGATCTTGGTGTTGCCAACGGATGCTCCACAATCACTTTGATCTACAACCTTGTCCAATACCCAGTCCATACAAGCGTTGAAAAGTGATGGGGCAAGGACGTACCCTTGCCTCACTCCTGTATTCACAGGAAAGAAGCCGGAAACACCTGCCCCACACTTCACAGCACTCTCAGTCCTAGAATACAGACCAGTTATCAAACCAATAGTCCTTGCAGGAATCCCTCGAAGTCGCAGAAGATCCCAGAGTGACTCACGATGCACTGAGTCAAACGCCTTCTTGAGATCAACATAGGCTGCAAGCATCCCCTGTCGAAACTCACGTCGGCGTTCCACCAGGACACGACAACGACAGACGACACATAAAAAGAGGAAAGTCATCTTCTTCCGTCATAAGACACGCTCAAACTCAACACAAGCGAACAGCGAGGTAGAAGATAGCCATACAGTAGTTATCTATGCTCCATACCAGCTGACCATACCAGGTCAAACCAACGAAGGAGAGATGAGTTGAGGAGTGGGCGGCGGGTGTGGGCGTGGGCGGCGGGGCGCTCAGAGAGACCCAGCCGAGGTGGGCGGGCGCGGGCGACATCCCGTGGGAGGGCGTGTGGCGAGTGGGCGCGCTGAGAGAGCCAGCCGAGACGGGCGGCAAGCTGGAGAGAGGCAGAGAGGGGGCGAGGAGACAGGCCACGGGAGGCGCCCGACCTGATCCAAGCGGGTGGCCATGACTCAGCCAGGGGGGGCGGAGCATCAGGGAGCGGCGGCGGGCGGCTGTCCGCAGCGCCGGAGGGTTCGGGAGGGGACAAGCCATTGTCTACCATAGCGGAAGGTGGGGGGAGTGAACACGCGGTACACCACCAAGCAAGGTCGTGCCGTTCCGAGGCAGACCGTGAAATCCTACCCTCAGCCTACGAGGGATGCAGGGGAGTGACTCGCAGGTTAGAAATGCGGGAATAAACAGGAAGATAGATAATCACGCAAAAATTGTTTGTAGCCCAATTCGCGCACACAAATCACACTCGAATGAGATAAATAGCCCAAAATATAGCAACACAGTGCAGAGATGAAAAATATTACCAGATATGAGTCAAGCGAGAGCAAAATATATATAGGGCACGGTAAAATCACAGAAATAACACAAAGCACACGAAATTGATCACGTTTTCAAAGTGACAAGAAAAATATGAACGGCCACAGTTTTCAAGTGACGTGAAAATAATATAACACTCGCTGAACCACTCACGTTAACAGGGAAGCAGGAACAGGCTCACGAGGGCACCACGAGGGGCTCGTGAAGGGGGTGCAAGAGGCACGAGAGTGTGGAGACCACACGCGACATCAGGCGGTCGTGTGGGTGCGCATGGGCGTGCAGAGATAGCACACAACATCAGGCATGGGTGGGCGTGCGGCCGTCGCACGTGACATCGAAACAGGAACAGGGCGCCGTCATGGCGGGCTGAAACATCATGGACGTGCAGGAGGAGGATCGTAGATACGACGAGGCAGAACATCAGGGTAGAACATCAGGGAACCAACATCAGGCTATCAGAGGAGCACGTGGTGACCATATATATATATATATATATATATATATATATATATATATATATATATATATATATATATATATATATATATATATATATATATATGTATATATATACCCACACAAGGAACACACAAACAATAGACCAAACAACAAGATGCCACCATACTATACCGGTACGGTGGTACATCACTTGAATATAATGACTAGAGGCAGGACAGGAGATGAGAGAGTGTGGCGGGCGCTGGTAGCTGTGGTCGAGGCGGCCAGGCGAATGGGAATGTGGTCAAGCACGTGGGTTCAAGGTCTGTGTATGTCTATGCGTCCTTAACACATACGTGTGTGGGTATGGGTCAATAATTACCAACGTGCAGACAGAAGATTGATGATATATTGCTCAGCAGGAACAACAGTACAGGAGATGTTGGGATATGGGTCAGGCACACGTGGCCTGGCCACGAGGCGGAACGCGGAATCTGACCTCTAAGACGAATGAGGAGCGAGTGACTAAGTGAGGCCGAAGGTCACGCGCCAACCGTATTTATAAGTGGGGTCAAAGGGCGAGTTGCCATAAAGAGTGTTGCCATATATGCCCAACATACGACAGCAGTACAGTACAAAGGGACTGTCAGGACTGCAACAATTACCGCGGTATTACACTGCCAGGCAAGGTGCTTGCCCATCTGACACGGATCCGCAGTCATCTGCTGAAGCATTAGAGACCTCAGCAGTCTGAGTTCACGCCTGGTAAGTCAACAACGGACCGTATCCTAGCGCTTCGTGTCCTGGTGGAGCGCCGACGTGAGTTTCGACAGGGGATGCTTGCAGCCTATGTTGATCTCATAAGGCGTTTCACGCAGTGCATCCTGAGTCACTATGGGATCTTCTGCGAATTCGCGGGATTCCTGCAAGGACTATTGGTTTGATGACTGATCTGTACTCTGGGACTGAGAGTGCTGTGAAGTGTGGGAGAGGTGTATCCAGCTTCTTTCCTGTTAATACAGGAGTGAGGCAAGGGTGCGTCCTTGCCCCATCACTTTTCAACACTTGTATGGACTGGGTATTGGGCAAAGTTGTAGATCAAAGTGATTGTGGAACATCCCTCGGCAACACCAAGATCACTGATCTTGTTTTTGCTGATGATACAGTATTCTTTGCTGAGTCGCTGGAGGTCTTGGTGATGGCTCTCGAGGCGCTACACGAGGAGGCAAAGTCTTTGGGACTTGAAGTCTCCTGGCTCAAGACCAAGGTGCAGGTGTTTGGAGGCTTACTAGATGAAACAATACAGTCTGTTCATGCTTGCTCTGAGGACATTGAGATCTTGAAAAGTTTTACATACCTTGGTAGCGCAGTCCATAATGACGGCGGGTCACGTCAAGAAGTATTACGACGGATTGGCATAGCCCACGGTGTTATGGACTCGCTCAGCAGGAGTATTTAGCGTTGTCGGTACCTGTGCAGGAGAACAAAGATCCGGATCTTCAAGTCGCTTGTGATCCGTGTCTTACTCTATGGTTGTGAGACATGGACACTAAATAGCGACTTGAAGAGGCGAATCGATGCCTTTGGTAATAAGTGTTTCGGAAGAACCTTGGGGTATCGCTGGGATGATTACGTGTCAAATCAGCGATTGCACCGTGAGACTGAATTGAGGCCTATTACCTGCATAGTCCGTCAGCGCCAACTTCAGCTATATGAGCATGTGGCACGCTACCCTGAAACCGAACCTTCTCATCGGGTTGTGTCTGTAAGAGACAATCCATACGTTTCAAACCAGCGATCTCACACACCCAAATCTTTCTCACCTTCTGATTTTTTAAGCGATATAGTGTACCTATTACCAGCATTTTTCCTATCAACATTTATTACGCTACACTTGTCAATATTAAATTCCATCTACCACTTGAGTACCCACTCGTTAAACTCATCTAAGTCTCCCTGCAAACTGTTTACCTCAGACTGTTATCTAATAATCCTACGTACATAATCATGAAAGACAAATTGTGTACCATTACCTGGTCGGATTCGAACCCGAGCACAGGGTGTCTTACTCACCTCGCTATTCAGAGGTATAAAATGAAAGGATACGCACCCCTACATATCCTTCCTCCAGCCTCCCTCAGCTCGATAGGGGCAGGATGCGACTTTAATCTATCGCGGCCAGGACAGACAACAAATATAATCATTTAAGACAAATTGTGTACTAGTACCTGGTCGAGTTCGAACCCGAGCACGAGCCTTACTCACCTCGCTATTCAGAGGTATAAAAGGAAAGGTTACGCACCCCTACATATCCTTCCCCTAACCTCAACTCGATAAGCGCAGGATGCGACTTTTATACCTCCGAATAGCGAGGTGGATAAGACGCCCTGTGCTCGGGTTAATTAGTATAGTCGAAATTTGGTTTCATTAGTACGGTGTTCTGTTTCATTTCGGCATTAGGCCTTCTCAGTCGTCAGTCCTTAGTAGCTTTCGTGAGCGAAGGTCACAAAGCTCGAGAGCTACGTGTTTGATTCATTGTAGCTACTGACTCCATAATCATGTTATCAAAGAAACGAACAATTAAAGATGAACATAATAATAATAGCCCAGCGGATATGGAACAATTTTGAGTGGAATTGTGCACAATTTGCTACAAGCACCAAATTTTGCACAATGGTGCCTTTTGCTATCCTAAAAAGATATAGCTATGGAGACATTTGAATAAATGGATGTAAACTTGTTTTTTTGGGCACTTCTTCCAAAAGGCCATCAATATTTTTTTACGTCTCATATCTCTGTTTCTAGGACAGGTAGAATAACAATCTTGGTGTCTAAACATACATTTTTGAGGTTAAAGAATCCATTGGAAACAAAAAAAACCCTATAAATTTCTTAGTTTTACAACAACAATAAAATAATAAAATCAGATTTTTTTTTATCAAAGTCCACAAATATGTGAGCAACTCTTGAATATCATGCTAGAGCCAACTATTCATGCCACAATAACATAACTTAGAACATCTTATGCAAATATGAAAATATCCTTTGGTCACTTGGGTTATAAATATTGTGAGCTATACACGTATATATATCATATACGTATATATATATATATATATATAGCAATTATGATGAGGGAACTTTTTAGTTCAGTGTTTTAACAGAAAGAAAGTTATGTATGCATTACACGTATATCTAGGTAATTATAATGTTTGCAGTAGCATTTATACAATTTTAACGTATCTACGGCCCAGACATCCGATACACAAAAATCCAGTGACAATACACAGCTATTTGTATACAGTTTATTGAATTCTTAATAGTTGCTGAAATCAGTAATTGTCACATATATCACTACACATTTGCAAAGGGCAGTACACTTCAAACCAGCATTGTAACATTTACAACGCCCTCTGCAACCTTTTGTGCAACCACATTTGAGCAACTCATGACAAGACTTTGATGCCTCCGGGAGGGTTGTCCACTTTGGTTCCCATTGCTTCTTGGCGTTTCTTGACCATCCCCAGTGACATGGATCTGGAAGCTCTGGTGAAGCTACACATGCTTCAACCGGGAGAAACGGGTTCACAAATAGGGTGGTGAATGATTGGAATGGACTCAGTCGTCAGGTGGTCAATGCGGAGTCTATTGGGGTCTTTAAAAGGAGTCTGGATAAATTCGTGGATGGGGAAGAGAGGTGGATATAGGTAGAGTTAAGTCACAGGAATTATCTCGTGTAGGTCTCACGGCCTCTTGTAGCTTCCTTATTTTCTTATGTTCTTATGTTCTTATGCCTGCCCCCAAATATGTCCTCCCTGATACACTGCTCTTTTAACGTGTTCCTTCAGAGCTGCTTGTGTTGGAGGAATATCTTTGTAAACAGCTATTGTCTGGCTCCATTCACCTCCATTTGATCATTTGTTCTGTCATACATAAGTATGACAAACGTTCTTATCTTGCCATGTAACGCTCTGCAATGTCAGAGGGAGCACAGGAGAGAGCCAGGAAACTTGTTGTGACCTCATAAAATGTTTGCCAGGTTTGCCAAGCCTTTTTTTTTCCAATCCCACTAAAGGAGGACAATGTGTCACAGCCAGTTATGCTGTGGAACATAGGTAGGCTCCTGGATTTCACTGACCCAAGACATGCAGCCATACCAAAAGCTGTATACAAAGATATTCCTCCAACACAAGCAGCTCTGAAGGAACACATTAAAAGAGCAGTGTATCAGGGAGGACATATTAAACTGTATACAAATATCTGTGTATTGTCACTGTGGATTTTTGTGTATCAGATGTCTGGGCCGTAGAGACGGTAAAATTATATAAATGCTACTGCAAACATTCTAATTACCTAGATATACGTATAATGCATACATAACCCTCATTCTGTTAAAACACTGAACTAAAAAGTTTCTTCATCATAATTGCTATATATATATACGTATATGATATATATACTTGTATAGCTCACAATATGTATAACCATAGACCACTGTATACCTGGACTGCACACGCGACAATGTTTTGAATTGCGGGGGTGCATAGAGGCCTGCGGGGCCCCCGACAAAGAGATATAGTGGTCTATGGACTATCATATAGACTAGTTTATCAGTATATATGATATACTGTAATCTTCGTAAATGTTTATTCTATAATATTATCAAATAAAAAACAATAAAACACGCAAAAGAAATGCCATTACGAGACTATGAAGAAATATGCATGAACTTAATATTCACTTAACTCTTCGCCATTTAAAACTTTGCAAGTCAACTTTTATCATGAAAGGTATCAATAGAAGCGCAATTATATTAGCTTTCCATTGCTATATTTCGTTATCTGATAAATTAATTAGAACCATGCATAAATTAGCGTTAAATAAATAAATAAAATCATCAATCGGGTAATTTTCCCGATTGATGATGTTATTTATTTACTTATATATTTCTTTTTCTGATAAATGAATTAGCACCATGTATAAATTAGCGTTGACTAAATAAATAACCGCGTGCGTGCGTGCGTGCGTGCGTGCGTGCGTGCGTGCGTGCGTGCGTGCGTGCGTGCGTGCGTGCGTGCGTGCGTGCGTGCGTGCGTGCGTGCGTGCGTGCGTGCGTGCGGTGCGTGCGGTGCGTGCGTGCGTGCGTGCGTGCGTGCGTGCGTGCGTGCGTGCGTGCGTGCGTGCGTGCGTGCGTGCGTGCGTGCGTGCGTGCGTGCGTGCGTGCGTGCGTGCGTGCGTGCGTGCGTGCGTGCGTGCGTGCGTGCGTGCGTGTGTGTGTGTGTGTGTGTGTGTGTGTGTGTGTGTGTGTGTGTGTGTGTGTGTGTGTGTGTTAGATAGCTCGCTCTCGCTTTTTTATAAAAGATAATCAGGCACTTTCTTATAGGGTAAGCATTATAATATCTTACACTTGACCTTGGGGTATGGACATACCATATTAATGCAGCCCGTGCAGTTTTGTAGCGTCTCAAACTTGGTCCACCAAAGCAAATGAGTTTGACATCTCTGATTTAGAATGTGTAAACTGCATGTTGTATTGCTCATTTGTGTTCGTGAAATACTCTTTTGTCTTTTGTCTTTTGTCATCCCACGTGTGTGAGAAAAGCTCTTATGAATGAAACAAAATCTTACAGCAATTGGAACTACATTATCAATATATTGATATCTATTTATATGCCTTTGTCTGTTTGAAAATAATCAGTCATTAATTAGTAGTGTCGGTGCTTTGGTACGCATCCCTATTCAACTCATGTAGTAATTACCTAAACATGTGAACATTTTTGTACGCAAAGAGGCTTTTGGAATTTATCTATTCATATTTGTGTGTTCATACTGTACTCATAACAGGAGTTGTGATTTATTTGTATAAAATGTTTTCCTATTGTATATATATATATATATATATATATATATATATATATATATATATATCATGATTTTTATATGTATTTCCTGATTTCTTTATCCTCATTCACACAGGTAGTGGAGTTGCTGGGAAGCATTTTGGAACGGCCCATTATTCAGGCTGAATACACCAACTGCCTTCCACACCTAATACACCTCCTGAAGCAGGAAATTGAGACAACCAAGGTAATTTGGATGTAAAATAAATGTCTCAACAAAAGTCTTTGCAGAGGGATGTGGCCCAACTCAGATTTTAGGTAAAAAAAAATGTATCGTAAAAAAAAGTGTTTATAGGTGAGAAATTCCAATTGTCCAAGATAGACATGATCCCAGGGTTTCTCTGGCTTTCAGTGAGTGAGAAATTTATTTAAGTCCCAGTGTTGAGGTGTCACGTGACCCTGATATTTGCAATTTCTTACAACTTTCTGGGCACAGTAAGGCACAAAGCAGGTCTATTATCTAAGGATAAACATCCAAGATAAATGCCTTAAATTATGGTGGCCACCAACTAAATAAATGTTTGATTGATCAGATGTATGTAAGCTCTCATTTTATGAGGAAGTGGATCGTCAAACAAATTAGGGTGTCAGTATCCTGGTATTACCTTTCATGAGTATATGAGCTCTCGTATGGAGATTTTTCTCAACTTCCCACTTGATAATAGTTGTAGCATGAGAAATCAAAGCATCCTGGACTTTTCAAATTATGGTTTGTGGGTGTCATCATCATGCTACATCACACAACATAGGCTGGCATTGGTTAACTCTAATAATTCCTTTTCTTTCTTTATAGTTCTAATCTGTTAAGGCAGTTACCTAAATGATTATCTTCTGTGATAATAAAAAACTTGTTCGATACCATGATGTGGCCATAAAATTGAAAAATGTTGTGAAGATCATTGGTGGTCAGGTGACATTTTGACATTGGGAGCAAATTGCACATAAACTTTCTCTAGGAAAGTCACACATGCACTGAGGCCATGTCTAACGCGGCCCATGAAAGCTTCTTACACAGATGAATTATCTATTGACACCTTAGTCTATTGGCTTTATCTGGCCACCCTTACTTGCATAGACTGGTGCCCCTGCATGGGTTAACTCAACATTTACAAACCTCAAATATTTGTGAATTGCTAATGCAAGTGGTTTTGTAGAGTGAAATAAAATAAATAGTATTTCATGTTTGAATTGCACAGCAACATTTGTGCAGTCTGGCAGGTGACTCATCTCCTTTTGCCAGTCGGGATCATTTTAAGATTGTTATATGACTTCTCTGGCAATATCTTGTCTCCTCCAGTGAGAAGTAATCATATAATGTAATGGCATTGAAAAGGAAACATAATTAAACTATATAAATGGAAAGATCAAAATTATAGAAAAGTCTAGAGCAAGGTAAAGCAATACATAAGACCTGCAAAGCATAATTAGAAATGCACATCAGCAAGCGACCATCTTTCTTTAAAAGTGATCAGTTACAGAAACAAACGAGTCACTCCATTCTTGGCCCCAGTTGAATAACATCAAAGTGACCATTATTTACCAGCCAGCCTGCCACCAAAACAGTTCCGCATGAAGGCTTCCATCTATATCCCTTCTTTTAACTTTTCCCTCAACTTTGATTTGAAATTTTATTGAAGATCTACAACCTGCTCCACCCCCCACCCCCAAGTGCTGATGATGCTCAGGGAATAACTTAAGGTGACTTTCTCCTTCCTTTACCTGCTGCTTTGATGGCATAGAACAAAAACATATCTGTGATGGCAGAGGAACAGTAATCAAATACCGTACCATTATCACCATTTTTAACCTTGTTATTAGTTTTCATTCATATAAGCATTCATTAAACATCTGCCATATGTAAGAACAAAAAATAAGATTTAAAGTCATGGCACTCTAATATCCATGTGAACCAATGGCAACTCGGAAGTAATTTTTTATATATTAGATGTCTAAGCCCTATAGCTAAGACCGTTAGGTTTTTTTCATATTTTGAGGGCCCTGATGGTGAGTAGCTATAGGCATCTCCAGCAAACTGCAGCCGTCAGTTGTTGAGGTTACTCCAGTTGATAGCGTATAATGCGGGTGAGGATGAAACACACCCTGGGTTTCATGTCTCTTGTTGCAGTGTACGCTCCTACCGAGGTGCGTAAAACTGAAGAGAAGGAGATGTTCTGCGCTAAACTCGACTCTGTATTAGACCAGTGTCCTCCTCGGGACACACTCATTGTCTTGGGCGACTTCAATGCTACTACTGACATTGTGAGAGATGGCTACGAGTTATGTGTTTGTCCCCATGGCTCCGGTGCCTGAAACATTAACAGTTCTCTGCTTCTGAATTTTGCAAGGTCCAGAAGGTTGAGAATTGCAGGTTCTTGATATCAGATACCAGAGCTAAACCGCTGGACATGGTATATTAATGCCGGAGGGGTAGCTAAGGAGATCGACCACGTCCTTGTTAGTACTCGTTGGAGAATCCTCCAGAACTGCAGGCTTTACCGGAGTGCTGAGTTCTTTGGAACAGATCACAGACTTGTTGTTGCTACACTTAAGCTTCATGTCAAGTCCAGAAGAATCTCAAGAGGTAACTATACTGTGTTTCATCTTGAGAAGCTGAATTACCTGACATGTGCCCATGAGTATGCAGTGGCAGTCTCAAATCGGTTTGATATGCTCGGTGCCCTCGAGGACCCTGTGGAACTGTTGGATACCTTCAAACTGGACTCTCCAGGCTGCCAAGGAATGTATTGGGGAGCACCCGAGTTCAAGGACTGGTTTTGTCTCGGCGGAGACGCTGGAGAAAATCGAGGAGAGTCGCGCTGCCAGGCTGGCTGGGAACCAGGACCAGCACAGAGCTCTGTCACGCCAGACTACTAGAACCCTCCTGGAGAGAGACAAGGAGAGGTATGTCAGGAGCCTCGCTGAGGATGTCGAGGGCCATTTGAACGCTAATGACCTCCGACCCGCCTACCGAGCCCTGAAGCAGCTCCGTTCCAAGTCTACATCTCGGGCGAGTGCTATTCGAGCAACAGATGGGCGCCTAGTGTCGGACATGGATGGGCAGATGGCTCGTTGGGCTGAGTACTTTGGGCAGTTGTTCATGGTGGACCCTCCAACTGAGCAGCTTCACACCATTGGGTTACAGGCAGTGGATACCGATCCTCCCATTGACGAAACTGCACCCTCTCTTGACAAAGTCAGAGAATCTGTAGCAAAGTTGAGGGTTGGAAAGGCAGCTGGTGTTTGTAATATCAGTGCGGAGCTCCTCAAAGCTGGGGGTGAGGCCATGATCCGCGGGTTGCATGCTGTCCTGACTGCCGTGTGGCAATCAGGTACCATTCCTCCTGACTGGAAAAGGGGGCTGGTCGTCCCTATCTGGAAAGGGAAAGGGGACCGTCAGGACTGCAACAACTACCGCGGTATTACACTGCTCAGCGTGCCAGGCAAGGTGCTTGCCCATCTATTGCTGACACGGATTCGCAGTCATCTGCTGAAGCATCAGAGACCTCATCAGTCTGGGTTCACGCAAAGGTAAGTCAACAACGGACCGTATCCTAGCGCTTGGTGTCCTGGTGGAACGCCGACGTGAGTTTTGACAGGGGATGCTTGCAGCCTATGTTGATCTCAAGAAAGCGTTTGAGTCAGTGCATCGTGAGTAACTTTGGGATTTTCTGCGACTTCGCGGGATTCTTGCAAGGACTATTGGTTTGATGACTGCTCTGTCCGAGACACTCTGGGACTGAGAGAGCTGTGAAGTGTGGGGGAGGTGTATCCAGCTTCATTCCTGTTAATACAGGAGTGAGGCAAGGGTGTGTCCTTGCCCCATCACTTTTCAACAGATTGTAGAACAAAGTGAAAGTGGAGCATCGCTCGGCAACACCAAGATCACTGATCTTGTTTTTGCCGATGATGCAGTAATCTTTGCTGAGTCGCTAGAGGTCCTGGTGATGGCTCTTGAAGCGCTGCACGAGGAGGCAAAGCCTTTGGGACTTGAGGTCTCCTGGCTTAAGACCAAGGTCCAGGTGTTTGGAGGCTTACTAGATGAAACATTAGAGTCTGTTCATGCGTGCGGAGAGGACATTGATATCTTGGAAAGTTTTACATACCTTGGTAGCGCAGTCCATAATGACGGCGGGTCGCGTCAAGAAGTCTTACGGCAGATTGGCATAGCCCACGGTGTTATGGACTCGCTCAGCAGGAGTATTTTGTTACCCTTTTCTGTGTTGTTATTACAGGTAACAGGGGTCAAACGAAGTAAGAATACTTACAAGTGTTGGTAACACTGTAGGGGTTGATTGCCTCGGAAGTGTAGGTTGATGGGTAGGAATATCTTCAACGTGCTAGCCAGACACTTCAAATGGTAGTTTAATAAAAGTGGTCGAGCGGTTGTTTATAAGGCTTGTTAATAGTTAAGTACCAGAACAATAATTACAAGATATATATACATATCTGTACACTGAGATTTATACAATAATAATATCACGCGGTTCGTTAAGTAACGGCCTTTGAAACTAATGTCTAATAGACAGGGCCTGAACAATTAATATCGTGACAAGGTACTCTCACACCCCTCAGGTGTGGAGAGCACACACAGACCCTCTGGAAGGTGTCGTGTATCGGAGCGCTAGGTAACGCGTCTCCTGCTGTTCTCTTCCCTCCCCGCTCCGTCTGCCGCATATAAGGAAGGTTGGCCGGCACCTCAGGTTCCGGCGTCCATGTCTCTCAGGCTTGTTGTGCTCTTGTCAGCGTCATCATTCTTGGGCAGTGCGCTGATATGATACACACACAACTTATGTGTGCATTCTGGAGCCAGGGGCGAGGTGTTTACGTGTTGCTTCCCAAACACCAGGCTATCCATGTCATCATCATATGGGATGGTGCGGCTACTTAGTTCAGCACAATGTCATCAAAAGGTGGCAGTAACTCAGACCGACAGGCGCCGGTAGAGACACACAGACACTCAGACATCCTGCTTTAGTATAGATTATATACATACATATACTATTTAACCAGTACGCTAATAATTTGGCGTTGTCGGTATCTGTGCAGGAGGACAAAGATCCGGATCTTCAAGTCGCTTGTGATCCCTGTCTTACTCTGTGATTGTGAGACATGGACACTAAATAGCGATGAAGAGACGAATCGATGCCTTTGGTAATAAATGTCTTCGCAAAATCATGGGGTATCGCTGGGATGATTACGTGTCAAATCAGCGATTGCACCGTGAGACTGAATTGAGGCCTATTACTTGCATAGTCCGTCAGCGCCAACTTCAGCTATATGGGCATGTGGCAAGCTACCCTGAAACCGATCCTTCTCATCGGGTTGTATCTGTAAGAGACAATCCAGCGTGGAGCAGGCCAAGAGGGCAACAACAAGGCTCGTGGCTGGGGCAAGTTGATGTTTCTTGCCGAGAGCTGCTTGGTATGGGAAAGGAGCCTGCATGAAGACTCGCGCGTGGTGACCCCGGGAGTGGCGTCGTAGGGTGGGCGAGGCGACGCGCCCACCGGCGTATGCCCTCAATGATTGATTGATTGATGGTGAGTTATTGCCCATTTTGGCACGATCAGGCTTTTTATAGTGATGCCGGGAATGAGTAAAGTCTTCTGCTGCCTCCATGTCCCCTGATGCACTTACCGTCAGAAGCAGAGATTGACGGGCAGCTGCGGGTAATCTTCGGCCAATATTGCAAGGAGAGTTTGTCCCCAGTGTGACAGAACACTTGGGACCACTTGCATTATACTTCCATGTGCTAGACACATTGTCACCGTCTCTCCATTTACACAAATTTGATATGGTGCCTTACGTACTTATTGATTTCAGTGAATTTCAGCCATATACTTATATGGAGCACTGGTGTATTGTTTTTTTTACCCAAAGTCTGTGCACGACCATGCACTGTGCCCCATACTTTTGTAAGGAACCATATTCCTAATTTGCCTAGCTTTTATAATTTAGAACCCGAATGGAATTACAAGTGACCATTGCAGTTTTTCTTATCCATGGTAATACACACTCCATGATGATCCAAAGCTTACTTCACTCAAGATTGTGTCATTTACTGATTGAAATCTGATTTATATTTGTTTGGTTTCTATGCATTGTCTTGAGACACAAGAACTCTATTTGTCTGTGTAATCTAAGTTGCTATAGTTGAAGATATTATTTTTTGTTGGTTTCTATGAATGATCCATAATAGGAAACAATTCATTGGTTCTTGTAATGGAATCATCTAAAAAGTTTTCAGTTGCGTATAAAAGCCAGAGTAGTAGTAGCTAGTGAGTCTGTCAGAAAAGAACAGTCAGTCAGAGAGAAGGACCAGTACTGTAGAGGAAAGAATTGGTCTTGAATCTGAGCAGCACAGAAGTTTGACCTGAAATAAGAAAACAAACTTCTACCCAACACTTCCTTTTCTCTTTCTCTGAGAGAACGCTTCTCTCTCCCAGCATTTGCCTCTACCTTTGAGAGACGTTGCTGTCTCTTGACGACAACAGACAAACCCTAAGGATGTGCCTGGCGCAACAATATCATCACACACTGCTGTCATCTAACTGGGCATGTGGAGTAAACGAATATTTTAATTTCAGTTTACTCAATGCACGGCAACAACAGCACTGGTCAGCGATTGCATTTAATTCTTGCATGCTGACAAGTCAATGTCTATAGCCTGTTGAATACTCAAATTACATCAGTGTTGTGCGACCAATTAATCACTGTAAGGATATTTTGAAAACTGGCCATAGTTTGCATACCTGTGTAAATTTAATATATTTTTATGAATAAGTACTCAATATACAGTACTTTAGGTTGCTTTTTCAAAATTAATAGAAAAAAGATACGAAATGGTAGATTAAGTATATGTGAAACTATCTGTTATTTGAATATTAATTGCATTTTTCTAGAACTAAGTGTTACAAGAGGTATTCTTTTTGTTTTGACAGGAACTCTTTGAACAATGGCAGAGTGCAGAGGACTGTGATGTACACCAAAATGAAGCAAAAACAGATGATGACTTAGCACTCGAAGAAGAAGAGCATGAGAATGAAAAACAAGAATCAAAAGAATGCAGTATGCCTCATCGCTATTTTCCTCCAGTTGTGGGCAAACTAAAATGTTTAAAGGAGATGCGTGACCGTGTGGCCGGCAACATGAGCTCCTTCTCTCAACTGAATCACCCGTAAGTCAACTTACTATGCATTACTTATACATTATAATTATGTATCATAATGTACTTTTACATATAAGTATTACTTATACATCCACAATGACCTCTGAGCAGGGGTCTCGCGAGTTTCTTGTTTAATTTCTTCTGAAAAAACTTTCATGAAACTGATGAATCGTGCGTGGATCTCATGTAATATGATTACCTTTTTTTTTTTTTTTTTTTCTTTTTTAACATTTGTGCCTATACCGCCTGTAGGCTGTGGTGACCCAGGGCTCGGATGGTAGGCTCTGGAGGTTCACTTGAGGGTTCTGATGGTTGGTCCTCGCCCGTTGGTGGCGCAGGCAGGATTCTATTATAGTGACGCCTGTGAGGCTCATGCCGTACCCCTATGTCCTCCGATGCACTCGTAGTCGAAGGTAGAGCTGATAGGCAGGGCATGTGGGTGTTCTTAGGCCACTCGACGGTGCAGAAAGGTTTTGGGTTTCTTCGGGGATCGAACTCGGGTCACCGAGAACGCCAGTCGGAGACTCTAACCGCTCCGCTACCGCCTTCCCAAAAATGTTAAAGTGTTTGTTTATTCTGGCATTTATGGCAAAGTACCCCTTTCTTCCTTTCTTTTTTTTTACGTTGGAGCCTATACCGCCTGTAGGCTATTTTTTCTTGTTGAGGACTCAGGTGGTTGGCCCTGTACATTCTGGAGGGTCGTGATGTCGGTCGCCCTCGCCCGTTCGTGGCGCAGGCGTGATTTTTATAGTGACACCTGTGGTGTTAGGTGAAGATCCCGTATTCTGTGATGATCGCATCCTCAGTCAGACTCATGCTGCCACCTGGTGTTCCCTCCGCCGCACTTATAGTCGCAGTCGAAAGAACAGGTATGCTGCATGCGGGTTTCTTCGGCCACTCGACGATGGATTTGAAAGTTGCTCCTTGGTGGGACTTGAACTTAGGACCTTCTGCTCACCTACCCTTATGCCCTTCAGTTCCATTACCTCAAACATAAAGTGTTTTCTTTTTATTCATTATTGGGGAGTGGCTTAGGGTAGAGAAAAAAAGGTTAAATAAATAGCCTGCATGGGATATTTGCCCTTAAGGTAGACATAAAATACATGAATAAAAGACGTGGGGAATTGCCAATTTAATTGGGATATATTTCTTGCACTCCTCTCTCGAATGAATTAACGTCGTAGGAAGGCAAAACAATGGACTCAGGAAGAGGCTTCCAGTGAATGGGATGAAAGAGTGTAGATACTGGTTAAACAATTGCATTAGTGAAATAGACATAATAGGGATGAGAATAAGTAGTCTTGTGCAGCGAGACCATAGGAGGGGGGAATCATGTAGTTAGCAAGTTCGTAAAAACAGTAATCATGAAAATAGCGGCAGAGTATAGCAAGAGAAGCAACATTGCGGGGGTGCTTAAAAGATTGAATACAGTTAGTTACAGGAGGGGAGTTGACGAAGGAAAAAGCTTTTGAACCTATTTAGGAAGCCTGCATGAATAAATCCCCCCATATATTAGAAACATACTACATTATCTGGATGAATAGGGCACATGTGTAGAGCAAGCATTGGGGAGGGAAATAAATTTGAAGTAGACATCACACATCACAAAACATCTAACATCATAGAAGCTGATTCAGCAAGAGATGTCCTATCAAATTCCCAGATGAGATTTTTAGTAAACGACAGCCCAATAATGTTGTGTGGAGGAGAAAAACAGTTTGAGTGTTAATGAAGAAGAGAAAATTGTTGTTTGGAGGGTTCTGTTGGTTAGGTAAGTAAAGAAATTTGGCTTTTAAGACATTCTACAAAGTCAAGTTTGCTCTGCCTCATGCAGAAATTAAAGAAAGATCAGAAGTTAGGCATTCTGCGCCATCCCTATATGAATCACTCGCCTCCCATACAGTTGGACAATATATACTGTAAAACCTTATCATTCGCTAGGGTTAGGTAACAGATATGATCGCAAAGTTTACATCCGCGAAAAATTGCTAAACCCCCCTGTAAACTACCCCTGGAGCGGTATTACCAAAGCGCATATCATAGTTATGACAGAGAAGTATCATAGCTCCTGAAAATCATGAATCAATGTCATACGCCATATATCATATGTTTAGAATCTAGCGAAACCATCTATCATAGTCGCCTACAAAATATCGCGTCATTGTTTCTTTAAATTTGGTAATATAATCCATAAATTCAGCCTTTGACCACGTTTTATGGATTTATACTTCTTCCACTATGTTAATAACATGTTTAGGACAGTGACACAGAGAGTAATGTAGTCATTCGTTCCCGCAAATAAGGTTTATAGATGTACCGTTGAACAGTATCTATAAATACGGGACAGAGTTGCCAGATGGCGAGTTTTTCGCTCTAAAGGCTGTCCGTACAAAAGCCAATTTTTTGTCGTCCAAGCACCGTCTTGGATTACGAATCCCAATCCAAGATTTCCTGTTTTTGAGCGCGGTCTTGATACGAAGACGGGATTAGAGAACAAGCATTAGAAAACGGGAGTTTCGGCGCCGCGTGGCTTTTTTGTGATGCCGTACAGATGCGGGGAAAACCATGCCCATCATCATCATCAGGACTACCAATCCAAGCGTTCCGAAGACAGCTCTGAGGCTGTCTTGGAGGAAATGATCCCGTGGAAACAACAAAAAAGAAAGGACAATAATGCAGAATCTGTCGAGTGGCTGAGGTTAATGAAAGGCTCACTTGACATGAAAAACAAAATAATGTGTAAACGTAGTAATGACAAATGGTTGTAGAAGAAGAATTAACGGCATATAACAGATAGATGAAAAGATATGGTGTTATAACTGATGAGAAGCCGGTCTGTTATGTGTATTGCTACACTTTTCCAATACTCGGGGAAAATAAGGTTATTATGGACGAGAACTGCGCGGTCGCTACCGCCGTTACCACTTACGCTTTCTACATTATTTTTTGCTCAGTATATTGTACATTATTAATCCACTTCTGCGTAACCTTCAAAACTTCTATAATAATATAAGCGAGAGTGTGGCTGTCTGTGTGTGTGTGTGTGTGTGTGTGTGTGTGTCCGCGATAGGTGCCGCCCCCCGTGGCACAATCCCATCATATGGCACAGTTTTGGAACCAGCTCGACCAGGGGCACATTTTAAGCTTAATTATGAGATGATCCGATCACTTTTTTTTTTCTTTTCTTTTTTTTAATTTTTAGTAGTCTATTAGCGAGAACTGTGAAAAAAAAATGTGGGTTGCGAGAATTGAGAAAACCTTGATGTAGGGTGATGGGTAATGGGTGAGTGAATGGGTGGGGTGATGGGTAATGGGTGTGGGGTGATGGGTGAGTGAATAGGTGGGGGGTGATGGGTTGGGGGTGATGGGTGTTGGGTGAGGGAATAGGTGAGGGGTAATGGGTGAGTGAATGGGTGTGTGGTGATGGGTAATGGGTGAGTGAATGGGTGGGGGGTGATGGGTAATGGGTGAGTGAATGGGTGGGGGGTGATGGGTAATGGGTGAGTGAATGGGTGGGGGGTGATGGGTAATGGGTGTGGGGTGATGGGTGAGTGAATAGGTGGGGGGTGATGGGTTGGGGGTGATGGGTTGGGGGTGATGGGTGATGGGTGAGGGAATAGGTGGGGGGTGATGGGTAATGGGTGAGTGAATGGGTGTGTGGTGATGGGTAATGGGTGAGTGAATGGGTGGGGGGTGATGGGTAATGGGTGAGTGAATGGGGGGGGGTGATGGGTAATTGGTGAGTGAATGGGTGGGGGGTGATGGGTAAGGCGTTAATACATACATTTCTACATCCATGATTTCAGGAAAGTTAGAAGGGGCTATCTGGAGAGTCTGTGTTCGGTGGGCCGAAGGCCCACCAAACACAGGTGGTGGGCCGAAGGTCCACCAATAGCCCTCCGCAGGAGCTAGTCAAAAAGTCCGCCCGGAGGGCGGCTTTGCGGCTAGTATATACATATTGCAGAAATAATAAAGTTGGTTAATACACATACAGACACACACTCCCCTTTCAGAGGTCCCCCAACCCTTTGCGAGGTTAGGTTAAGGTTCAGTTAGGTTCATAATCTCGCCGGAGTGGTCGAGGGGGGCGGAACCCCCCCCGTTATGAGGTTAGGTTAGGTTCGGGTAATAATCCTCTCAGCGAGACAAGCGGACCACTCGGCAGGTGTCGAGTGGGCTGGCGAATGCGGGGCGGGGCAGGGCGCACTTAGTTTTCGTACAATTTTGTCATTCTCTGGTTTCTGAGACCCTGACTATTATTTCCTTGCAAAGTTTTAGTGCTTTTTCTGAGGGACGTACATTGTTATCAATGGAAACGGCGACTTTAGGATTTGGTGATGAAAAAGAAAAGAAAAATGTATTGGGTTTCCGGAAAATAAAAATACCTCCATCTGAAAAAAACTCAATAATTTTAGTCAAGGAAAAACTAGTCAGTGTCTCAGGAAATGACCGCGCAGTCCTCGTCCATTTTTACCATGAAAAATAAATAGAGCTTATTGGAGCATTTGCCCATAATCACTTAAAATATTTTGAGCTTTACATTCTTATTCATGATCAAATATATGTTGAAGTCTACTCTAGCATGTATCGCAAATGATTAGTTTTTGAAAAAACCTTACTCTCTGGTTAGTAGGAATTAGGTCAAATAAATTGGTTAGTTAACGTTGTTGGGAGTCCAGGTTAGGTTTAATTTCCTTTGGGCTATTAGTTTTATAATGATAGTGCTTTATGGAATCATACACGTTATCTTTAATACTCTCAGACTTATTTTTTTAAACGAAATATGCTAATATATCTTTACATAGTGTTTCTTGCAAGTGGCTCCTACTCAGCATATACCCCAAAAAATATTACCTTATTCCCCATTATCCAAAAAACTTTGCTAAATTTCCAGTTTGACACCGAATTCACTTTGGTGGACGAAACTATTGTTTTCTGATGAGTTTTGATGTGTTTTGAATCAATCTTCTAACCGTTTCTGTCGCAAATATTTTTTTTAAGTGATTTGAGACAAAAAATTATTGAAAAACAAAATTCAACATAACCGAACCTATACCTAACCTAGCCTTTACCTAACATAACCTAACCTTTACCTAACATAACCTAACCTTTACCTAACATAACATAACCTTTACCTAACATAAGCTATACCCAACCTAACCTAACCTGTACCCCCACCAAAAAAAAGTGATTGCCTCAGAAACGGTTAGCAGATTAATTCAAAACACATCAAAACTCACCAGAAAAAATTTGTCACAGTTCCTTGAACAACGTGAATAATAGAGAAATGTGCATGCCTACAGTCGCACACACACCATATCAGGCAGGGCAGTAAGAATAATGACACTCATGGTTACCACATATATCAAGAGAGGTGAATTTATGGCGTAAAAAAAACTCAGACGTTTTCGGCTACTTTTTCGGTGACGCGGGTTGTTGTTTCTCATATATATTATATCTGAAGAGACTGGACTGGAAGTATATTGACACTCATCGTCACCACACATAACACATAAGGTAAATACTGTATGTAGGCAAGAGATACACAGGCCCCATCCTGGCTATATTTTCGGTGCTTTTGACTACTGGCTACCCTTTCGGCGCCGTGTTGTTATTGTTTATCATAACCTTCATAATATACCATCAGTATTCACCTCAAAGTGATAACAATTCCAATGATCTGAAACTCGAGAAATGCCAGTGGTCGCTGGCAGTTTTAACTCAAAGGTTGGTCTACTGTGTTTTGGCTCCGCGACTAATATTTTTCATAAATTAATTTCGCGATAAACATTGATGCACCGCATCTGAATACCAAAAAATATAGTTCTTCTGTTGTTCTACTAATTATATGGATGACATGCATTACGATGGAATGTTCTATAATAGCAATATAATGCAAATTACTCGCCTCGAGTAGCAAAGCTTAATATATTTTTTACATGTATATTGTGGCATGTAAAATTTGGGCGATGTTCACACTGTTTTCTAAGACAATACTGCTGCGTCTGGCAAACGCTTGTCAAAATACAATAAGCAATGCCTTGGAAAAACGAAGAATAAAGAATGCCGAAATCGGCTTGTTGCTGCGACAATGTAGGTTATAATTGTGGAGGCGACGTGCCGCGGCAGGGAGTGGTGGGCGGGGAGATTGTGGCGGGGAGATTGAATCAAAACATTGCTACTTCACGCGTCGACTCATTGCACTTCCAGGCTTTCTATCTGATTGATACACAATAATAACAGGAAAATATGACTGCCTAGGTATAGATAACTTCTAAACATTCGTTATTGACTATATAATATCATAGAGTAGCATTTACCTCGCCTCCTCAACTATAACCTGCTTGGTTATTTGGTTATATACAATGTTTTACAGAATCAGGCTTCTATACAATATACATATAGAAGAAACTCTTTCTTAATATTATACTTTTGTGTTTTAAGTGCAGTGGAATAAGCCCATATTTTGTTTTCCAGTAGACCAACTTATTATCAAAAAAGTGAGTTAAAACTGCCAGCGACCCCTGGCATTTCGGGTTCCAGTTCTTTCGAATTGCTGAAATGTGTGTTATACTACTTTGTAATATTGTTTGCAATGTTTTGCGTTGATTATTATTTCGGCTCCTACCAAGCTTGTTGTGTTTTTGTCGCAGAAACCAATCGCGACAAAAAAAGGTCTTCGTATCCAAGACGGTGCTTGGACGACAAAAACACGGCTAAAGTTGGTGAGGAACAATATGCCCTCGCACGGGAGCCGGGAGTGGCGTCGTAGATTGGGCGAGGCGACGCGCCCCACCCCGGCGTATGCCTCCAATGATTAATTGATTGATTGATACATACATATACATACATTATACATTTTAGAACTTTGTTGGTAGCATATAAGTACAACATGAATCTGGGGGATTTAGATAATCTGAAAAGTACTAATCTTACTTTATTTTTTGCAAAAAAGGGGGGGGGCATGGCCGCATGCCCCCCCCCTCTCGGTACGCCACTGACAACAGCGACTTTGTTGTGGTTGCTACAAATATTACCGCATCCAGACCGCTGTGGCGGCTTGGAACTTGGTCTGAACCTGGATCTTGTGATAACGGGTGGTTGGTTCATTAAGAGGCTTCAGTGTGGTGCAGTGTATGGCTCAATCTCGAACCCAGCAGATGAACTGTGTATTGCAACCTATAACCACATGTTACGCCCTGGACA
Organism: Chionoecetes opilio; assembly: GCA_016584305.1. Lineage (NCBI taxonomy): Eukaryota > Metazoa > Arthropoda > Malacostraca > Decapoda > Majidae > Chionoecetes > Chionoecetes opilio. Next base: position 56,496 of record JACEEZ010002651.1, read on the forward strand.
CCACCACACACTTCAGGTGTCTCGGTGAGGCTATGCAGGGGTTACAGTACCGCTGCTTGACTTACTAAACAGCGACAGAGTTCGGTATGTTAGGGTGATGCGAGTTGTGTATAGTTCACGTCTTTAATCAAAACAGGCGAAGGAAACACTTCTGATACACCTTTCTTGCGTTTACTGAGTAAAGCCACAAAGCCACTACATTTACAGAGTACAAACACGTCAACACCTCCGACCTATTCCGCGGCCGTCGCAAGGAGAGACGTTACAACAGTCACCACACAGTGCCACCCCGGCACACCACAGTTCCACCACGCCACAACAGTTCCACTACGCCACAACAGTTCCTCCCCCAGGAAATCCCCACGGGATCCCCGCCCTCCGCGACTGCCTTTCTCGGCAGCGGCGCACGTCTGTCCTTCCAGACGCCTGAATCCTCACTCCCTTCTCTTTGTGCCAGGAAGGAGGTACACAGTCTCACGTCCTCCCCGGCCCACCCCCAGCATCCCACCCCAGTAGCCACCCACCCGCGTCCAAGGTTGCCCCACAAGGCACCTCACCCACGTGCCACCTCCGCTCCCAGCCCATACGCACAGACACACACGACACCACACACACCACCTCCCCCACCACCACTACCTCCACCATCACCACTACATGCATAACACACGAATCATCTCTTAGTGAAGTTCTACTGTGAAATGAGTGTAGGTTTCAATCTTGGGCCCTGGCAGGTGAGCTGTGTATTGCCACCTATAACCTGGAGCCATCTCTATGTGAAAATATGTTGTTGTGGAATGAGGGGATATTGTGTAAAGATTAGCTTAAAAATTAAAGTGACTAGCAGGTCGTGAGAGACTGTCGCATGAAGGTGGTGTGCAGTGAGCGAATAAGAGCGACGAGGTCATAGTTCAAGTTACTGTTCGTGTGCTGAGGACATAACCAGTGCCTATTTATTTTGTGTTACAGTTGTCAAAAGTTATGTATTTTTTCAATAATTGTACTTTGTCGCCTGTAGGAAGTTAACTAGCATTCTCTGTATGTTATGTTTGTTTATCCGCAAAGCAGGATATTCTATCTTCAATTGTGTATGTATTATGTGGTTCTGCATTCAGGAATTGAATACCAACAACAGCTTGATCAGTTAGGTTTGGTTACGTAATATATATCCAGGTTAGGTTAGTGAACTGGCGGTGGTGTCTGTGGGGCATAGCCCCGGCACTATTGTCAGGTTACGTAACCAATGTCCATGTATTGTATTAGATTGCACTTTTACTGTGTTTTGGTACAAGCGAAAAATGAGGTGTCCAATAATGTAATACCCTTTATTCTTCCTTTTCATTTATTACAAGTGGAAGTGCCGCAGAAAATTTCAATGTCGACGAGTGTTCCACTGCCGGCGGGAGTTATCAATTGGTGTTTCAGCGAGAATTCCGATCGTCGACAGCTCCATACACCATCTATATAAGAACATGTTGGGTCACTTGCTGACAAAAACGTGTTTCTGCTGCGCATCAAGCGTTGTGACGTAACGAGGTGAATTGTCAGCTCAGTTGCTCACGTGCCACTGTTTGGGATGCATGTGAACTGACGTCGTGATCTCGACTTCTTTTCATGATTTGACGCCACTTTCACGGCACGTTCATATTATCAGGCAATTTCAATTTTGACCTTCTAGAATCTAGATATTTTCACACTGGGATGTATTCTATATCAGCATAATCAGAAAAGTGTGTTGATTCAGGAACCGTGCTTGAAAAAAATAATGGGATCAAAAGTAGCCGAGCAATGAGGAGTTGAAGCCAAATACATAATATATATTTGGGGAGGCAATAGCAGAGTGGTTAGCGTCTCCGAGTGGCGTTCTCGGTGACCCGAGTTTGATTCCCGACGAAAACTAAAATCTTTCTGCACCGTCGAGTGGCCTAAGAACACCCACATGTCCTGCCCATTAACTCTACCTTCCATTGCGAGTACAGGCCATGGCTGCCGTATTCTGTATAATGCTTTAATACCCACCGCCATAGACCACTATAATGTTATCTCTGGACTGTTTACGCGCCCGTGTTTTGAAATCGCCAGGCTGCATAGGAGCCCCACTGGTGGGGGGATAGAAGGCTGGTGTAAGAAGTGGTGTGGAAGTGGCAGTTGTAATGGGTTGTGGTGGAGTGTGGTTGTGCATGTGGTAGGGAGTGATAGTTAAGGTGGCAGGTGTTGTGAGTGGGTTGTGAGGTGTTTAAAGTGGGTTGTGAGTTGTTATGAGGTGTTGTTAGAGAGTTATAAGATATTATTAATAATTGTGAGGTGTTGTTAGTGGGTTGTGAGGGTGTTGTGAGTGGACTATGAGGTGTTGTTAGAAAGTTATAAGATATTATTAATAATTATGAGGTGTTGTTAGTGGGTTGTGAGTGGGTAATGAGTTGTTGTGAGGGGTTATGAGTGGGTTATAGATTTTATGAGTAGTTATGATGTGTTGTGAGTGGGTTATGAGTAGTTATGATTTGTTGTGAGTGGGTTATGATGTGTTGTGAGTGGGTTATGAGTAGTTATGATTTGTTGTGAGTGGGTTGTGAGGGTGTTGTGAGTGGGTTATGATGTGTTGTTAGAGAGTTATAAGATATGATTGATAATTATGAGGTGTTGTTAGTAGGTTGTGAGTGGGTTATGAGTTGTTGTGATGGGTTATGAGTGGGTTATAGATTTTATGAGTTGTTATGATGTGTTGTGAGTGGGTTATGATTTGTTGTGAGTGGGTTATGATGTGTTGTCAGTGGGTTATGAGTAGTTATGATTTGTTGTGAGTGGGTTATGAGTAGTTATGATTTGTTGTGAGTGAGTTATGAGGTGTTGTGAGTGGGTTGTGAGGTGAGTGAAATCTGAGACGCATCATAAACTTCACCTCATATGGTTTTAAGCACCTCACACACACACACACACACACACACACACACACACACACGTAACATTCACCACCACTGTTACATAACCTAAAATTACGTGCCCAGTTTCGCGAAGCCACGAAATTCAACCTCGGCCACTAACCCCCCCCCCCCCCATAAACCCCCCCCTCCTCCCACAACCCCCTCCTCCCACAACCCCCTCCTCCCACAACCCCTCCTCCACCTCACCGTAACCTCATTTCACACCCTTTCAACCCCCTACACTCACCTCCACTAACCTCAACATCTCCATAATAGCCTCTTCTTTACATCCTATATACTCCTATCATCTCCACTCATCTCCTATAGTTTCTTTTTTCACTCCTATGTAAACTACGTCACTATCAGCGACTTTCTATTAGGAACTGAAAACCTACGAAAATTCGCTTCGATATCCTTCCTGGTTACCGAGTGAACAGTGAAGTTGAAAACAGGCGCTCCGACTTTGTCGCCCTTATGCAACAGGCCGATATTCCGTGCGCAGTCCAGATTTACAGTGGTCTATGCCACCGCTAATCTGATCATAGAATATGCCTTTATACCCTTCTATATGGCATCAGAATGTCCCTTAGCTCCGCTTGCCTAGTGTACCCCTATCCCCGGCTGTGCCTATCTCCCAATAATGGATACCTAGCTATGCCACTGACACTCTAGTCCTTAACTCTGTGATGTCAACCTTTTATCAATATTTCATCGGCATATTATGAATTATCAATAAAATTACTAGAAATATTGTTGTACAAAAATATGTAATAAATAAATACATAAATAGATGAAGTACAAAATACTATATATACAGAATAGATAATAGTATCATAATAGATAAATACAAAAAAATATTAATTTATATGCTGCCATTGTATTTTATTATAGTTCATGTTCAAGTGTCGTTTGACCAATTTTCAGTGTTAGCACTCACGCCACGTTCTGTCATGACTTTGTCTCCCCTCCCTTCCCTCCATACATGTGTTCCGACCTGTTGTTAAATCTGCCTTGGTTCCATAAACCGGTCCATGCCATGTTCCAGATACTCTAACAGTCAACTGGTAGCCCTTGTGAAAAAGGCCCTCTCACAGCCTGAACTTTTGACCATAACTGAGTCATATGAAGTTAGGGAGCTTGGTGCATTATGTGAAAGAAGAACAATTGTGGTCGATGGCAGAGAGTTGTTTTCGCAGACCCCTTTAATGCCTTTATGCTTGCAGGGATTCCTCTGATGGAGATTTCGCTCAGCCTGTTACACCATTGCTGAGTTTCTTTCATGAAGAAGGTCTTACAGTCGGTAACAGCACAGATATGGACAGTTATATCTGCTTCATCAATAAATTGCGTGCCATGCCACTTGTTTTGAGGACGGGAACCAGACACTAGACTAGACAGTAACAAGAAAACACCAAGTACCGTTACGAAGACAAAACTCCTGATCAAGTGTAGCTCCCCCCTTTATAGCTTGATATTAACTCGAAGGGCTCCACAAACCTGGTGATTACGCTGCCACCACCCACAATAAGTGGGAAAAAAAAAATAATGATTTAGAGAATATGTGAGTATTACTGGGACTTAATAAACGACTCGCTAACAGGGTTTCTGTATATTATCACATACTGATGGGCCAGTATTCACATTCCCACTTAACATAAGGTTTCACAAAAAATTTAATCACTGCACAATATGAACGCCGACACGACGCGACTCTCACTCGTGTTTAACAAAAACCCAAGAATTCCTTCACCCCACTGTCACTGTGTAAAGTACCTATGCACACACACACTCGCTATGTATCATGGCCTTAGCTGTATACACTGGTGTGTCCATGGTCATCCACTCAGCTCAGCTCACACCATCAGCTCACACGTGGGTCCGCCTCACGGGCTAAACCACCCCCTCATGGTCACTCAGCTCACTCAGCTCACTCCGCTCCAAAACCCTTTGAAAACACGTAAAGCAATGAATATTACAGCTCCAACAGGTAAATAATCAATCCCCTATACATCCTGATAAATACACCGCCCCACACATACCTTTGAAAAGGGTTGTAAGACACAACTCCCTACACGTGTTGTCGAGGCCAGGCTTGGGTGAGAGAGAGAAAAAATATGGCTACCTTCTCTCTCTTCTCTCCTTCTTGCCGTGACGTCACTAGCGACCGCGGGCACAAAAATATTGTCGGAAACTACATCTATTGATTAAGAGCTGAGGAGTGAAGGAAAATTGCGAGCATTTAATTACTCGACATTTATATATTACTTTACTCTCACCACTCAAAGTAAACTCTTCGTCAATCATGAGTCACAGGATTAACCCATTTTCTCGCATTACACAAGCAAAAACTGTTCGTACGTCTGGTAGAAGCGCACATAGTTTCAAGGGTATTAGTTGCATCATAAAAATGATGCATCACAATACATTTTCATTGCGAAAACAGATGATGTCACATATGGTGACTTCGCCAGCTTTCCTATTTACTTATCTGTGAATATGCTGCGGTGGTGTCACACTTATGAATCAATTCAACTTTGCTGGTTGAAAAAAATGTGAATCTCTGCTGAGCAAAAATTCTTATGTATTATGTAAATTGACAACTATATAAATAATCTAATAGTGTGTATATATAAATACCAATATAATAAGTACTTGTATTTAACTATAAAGGGCTTCATTGGATATAGATTAGTATACAGAAAGATTCGGAGACTCTTGGGACTCTTGGGGGCTGCTATAGTCACAGCATAGTGCCTACCGAGACAAAATTAGTATGGCGCCCAAGTTTGTATATAAATGACAGAGTTGTTGATAATACATATTGGGAGATATTTTATCGATATCACCTACTATACTTTTCTCTATCCACTCAAGCCTTGCAACAAGTATCCACGCTTGCTAAACTGTAATCCAGTCAGAAAATACAGTGAAGATGGAAGAGATAAGAAGGAGGGATAGAAGGATGAGAGAGGTTGGTTATTTCTAAGCATATCATGTTTCGCATTGATATATTTTAAAAGTTCTGTTGCGTCATCTACTCATCAACCAGTAAGACCTCTAACCTATGATTTTCATTAATTTCTATAAACTTATACATGTGTATTATTGTGATTCCTTAATATAAAAAAAAAAAAGCTCCACCAATTGATCGTTAGTTGTAAAGTCACCTGCCTAGGGGTTAAGTACTAGCTTTCGCAAAAAATTCTCACAGCTCCTACTTGACTGTGGCCATTTGCTTGATAATCTCGCAATCTATATAGACTCTTTGATCATTTGAATTACTTATTTCTTCTCTACTATACTTATCTCAGTTTTTGGCCACATCTATGGTTTGTTACTCCCTTCTTTTGACTATTCTAGACCTTTGCGGGGGTACTTTTCTTCCCAGTTGGGCCCCCACTGCCCTAGGAATCCATAATATTTCGTGGGCTGGGTGAGGGACGGGAATATAGAAAATAAGCCAGATATTCTTGAATAGCACACGCGTTAGAACAGAACTGATATTAATACGTTATCAACATGTCCCCTTATGATGTGTCAGTGCACATCCGTGGAGTGCATGTGGTTTATTATAGATTTGACAATTGGGTAAACATTGGATGGTACCGTGGGATGCGAAAGTGCGGGATCGAGATGCATATATAGGATGATTAACTTAACTTAGCTATATTTTTCACACATTTCCTTTAACCCAAATACTTCGTCTACATAGCCTCATCCCCTGAAACCAGCTTGTTTGTCTTCAATCTGACATTTATTTTATTTGTATAACTCCTTTAATAAGTCAAGTACAACAAATAAATAAATAAATAAAAAGAATAAAACGTTCCTGGTTTCCTAAGTAATCCCATTTTTTTTGTAGTTGGTACAATTCCTTTGACTCTTTTGTCAGTATACAGAAAACAATATAGGCTTTTTGCTAGTCTTTTAGTACTACACCTCAATCCCAGCATACGTTGAATAATATAATCCACATTATAAATGTGATAATCACATTATAAATGTGATAATTTATATTCAATCCACGTGACTTTCCACACTTATACTTCAATACACATATCTCCTCACGTTTACTAAACTCTTTATATTTCTTCATATATGCATTTTTAACTGAATGTTTAACCCTGCTAAACAATCCATTTCTGAGTCATAATTTTCTTAACAAACTTTCAAAATACTCTCTCCATCTTTTCACTGCATCCATGTGATGGGGGGGGGGGGTCTTTCTTGTTCTTCCTTCTTATCTTTTCTTTTCTCTTTACTCTTTCTTGCTGTTGAGATATTCTGAGGGGGATTCCTGAAGGGGCAGTCTTGGTCAATGGGGAGGTTAAGAGGTGCCCTATTGACAGAGACTTGCATGTGACCGTATGATGGAGCCAGGTGATGCTTCTATGGGGGGCTTCCGTTTGTACCCGACAGAGGCTTCACATTGCCCTGGGCCACAGTTACCTTTTTAAATCCCGTCAGTATGTCCTTCTAACAGACATAGAACTCAGGCTGGTAATTCATAATTCGGAAATAAGTAATTTCCTTTTTCCTTGCCCCAGCGCGGGATAGAACCGTCGCTAACACACCAGATATGCACCCACAAGGCGCCTTAACCGACTAGGCCAAGAGGTATATACCACTTGGCTTAGTGGTTCCAGTGGTATTTATGTTCATTACATCTATGCCTTCTAGGATCTCTCCATATATGCCCCGAATCAACTGTGATGCTTGCTCCCCTACACTTTTCACATAGTTACTTCTTTCCAAAATTGCTTCTTACAGTCCTTAAAGCTTTCATATATTTTCTTCCTCCTCCTTTCATCAGCCAATATATTTTCTTCTTGAACATGCTGTGTCAATTTTTATACTTTTTTATATTGTACTCTTCCCGTCTATTATCCTCCCTAATATAGCAAATTTTGGTGTTATTCCTACCTATTTTCCTTGTTCCGCTTTTCAACTTATGAAGGTACAGTAAAAGCTCTATTAACCGGAACCCGTGGAACATTTGAGGTGCCGGTTAATTTTTTTTCTGGTTATATGAGCACTAGCAGAGAAAAATTATTTAAGACGAATATGCAAGATATAATAATATGCCACATGTCACATGGATATTACATGTATACATTATATAAAGAAGTAAAGAAAAAAAATGCGTGTATAGAGAGGATGGTACTGCTTGCTTGGGTATCGGAAATTGGTAGTACTATAAGACGGTTGTGGGCTTGTGGCCTGGTCATTTCAAATTGCTCGTGCTCGGAAAATTGAGTATTTTGTTTTTCAGTTATATATAGATATATATATATATATGTATATATAATAATATATATATATATATATATATATATATATATATATATATATATATATATATATATATATATATATATATATATATATATATATATATATATATATATATATATATATATATATATATATATATATATATTATGGTTGTTTTTTTCTGGCCAGATTTGTGCCAATGTTTTAAGAGTAACGAATGCTAAAACCTGATTAAAATAACTTTAAATATATGTATATAATACGATTTCTATTTTTCTGTACAGATTTATAAGCAGCGAAGATGGCATGTCTCTGCAACGCCAATGGCAAGAGGTAGCAGGTGACCTGCAGGAATATATTGAAAAGGTGGTAATTGAATGGCGAGGTGTAGCAGGAGCAGACTACACCCCTGCTCTCAGCCAGCCACTTCTCCAGCGTCGCCATGACTCGACCATTGCTGTCAACTTTAGTACAGAGGTATGTTGGTTATTATCTTATACTTTATTATTATGCAATGTTGGGGTAGAAACTTAACCTACCTAAGCAGATAACATGATATAGCATAAATAAGATTTCCCCTTTACTGACATTATTCTGTCAAACAAATTGTGTCTAAAATAATTATCGCCTTCTCTCTCTCTCTCTCTCTCTCTCTCTCTCTCTCTCTCTCTCTCTCTCTCTCTCTCTCTCTCTCTCTCTCTCTCTCTCCTCTCTCTCTCCTCTCTCTCTCTCTCTCTCTCTCTCTCTCTCTCTCTCTCTCTCTCTCTCTCTCTCTCTCTCTCTCTCTCTCTCTCTCTCTCTCTCTCTCTCTCTCTCCTTTTTTTTTTATCCTCCACATTAAAAAGTAATGGCCAAAGACAACCAAAATTAAGAGAAACCCAAAAATGAAGGCTTGCTAATTGCTGCTACATATAAGGTATATATATTTTTTTATTATCAGTGTAATTCTTGAGATTAACTACCGTAGATAACATTTAAGTCGCCAGGACAACGTTTTTTTTCTGTTTACAGACGTCTGGTGGCGTTAATACTTACATTTCTACATCCATGATTTCAGGAAAGTTAAACGGGGCTATCTGGAGAGTCTGTGTCATTTTGTGTCTTCATATGTTTATCCATCAAATACAATCAAGGTTAAGTGCTTCCATACTTTCTCTGTACATAATCCACATAAATATTTGCGATGTTACTGTATAATGCTGCAGGTATTCATGGTCACCTTTGCAACAGTGAGCCTCCATCCAGGATGAACTGTATGATACGATATCATCTGTCTTTGGTGGTGTCTCACAGGGATTGGGTTTGGTCCACACCGCATCTGCAAGGGTTGATTTCTTAGCTTTTCTCATTCCAGTGTTAACAAATAGAGCTTGGGGATGTGTACACAACTCATATTTGAACATTTTCCCTTGATCTTCCATATTTTTCGGCTGCAAGTGATCGTATCCACCTTTAATTTGCCCACCCTGCTGGATGCTACTGCCATCCACCTGTCATGATGCCCCATGATAGCTCACCTCTGCCACACTAAAGAAGAATAAAGCTCTCAGGCCAGTGATTGCTTCTCATGACTATATTATTACGAATATCATCGATCCCGATGTCAATGTTCTTCAACAACAACAAATATACTATCGATCCTTGACATTCGCGGGGTTAGGTAAAAGAGATGGTCGCGAAAGGTAAAAATCTGTGTAAATCTGCTAATCCCCATAAAGCTACATCTAGATCCATCATTTTCCAATATAACTGAAGACACATCCTATCTGCATCTTTGAAAACAGTACTATTTTTTTCACATCACAAAGGACTGGCCACGGGCAAAAAAAGGAAGCAACAAAAAGTTCGTTTAGTTGCCAGTCCCTATAACATAGATAGTAAGATAATATAAAAAGGGGGGTGGGCCAATTTAGTTCGCGAGGTGTTGTATCACTCCTCTCTTGAAGATATTTCAGTCGTTGGAAGGTTAACAAATATAAAAAAGTAGAGAGTTCCAGTGTTTACAGTGCAAGGGCTGAGAGAGTAAAGATTCTGGTTAACTCTTGCATTTGGAAGATGGACAGAATAGGGATGAGTATGAGTAGAAAGTCTATTGCAGCGAGGCTGATAGAGTGGGGGAGGCACGTAGACAGCAAGTTCAAAAGAAGAGTGAGCATAAACATAACGGTAGAAGAAAGCAAGAGAAGCAACATTACGGCGGTTATTTAAAGATTGAAGACAATCAGTCAGAAAAGGGGAGTTGATGAGACAAAAAAGCTTTTCAGTCTACCCTGTTTAGGAGAGCTGTATAAGTGGATCACCCCAATACATGTGAGAAGTACTCTATACATAGGCGGATAAGGTTCCTATACAGAACAAGCAACTGGGAGGGAGAATAAAATGGACGCAGACGCCACAGGACACCTAATTTCTATGAAGCTGTTTTAGCAGGACATGATATGTGAGAGTTCCAACTCAGATTTTTAGTAAAGGATAGTCCAAGAATGTTCATTGTACAAGAGGGAGATAGTTGAGTGTCATTGAAGAGGACACAATAATTGTTTGAAATGTCGAGAGATAGGTGAAGAACTTGGGTTATTGAGGCATTGAACAAAACTAAGTTTGCTTTGCCCCAATCAGAAATTATAGAGAGATCAGAAATTTAGGCACTCTGTGTCATCTCTCCGTGAGTAACGTAGTTCCTGTTGAGTTGGATGCCTAATGAATGACGTATACAAATTCAGGGTAGAATCATCAGCATAGGAGTGGATAGGGCATTGAGTTAGACTTAGAAGATTATTATTGAATAACAGGAAGAGTGTGGATGGTAGGAGAAAACTCTGAGGAACACAACTTTTGATATGCTTGGGATAAAGCAATGTCCGTCTACAGTAGCTGCTATTGAACGGTTATAAAGGAAACCTAAATAGAAAGTGCAGAGAGAGGGATAGAAACCTAATGACGGTAGTTTATAAATTAGAGATTTGTGCTATCAAAAGATTTTGATTCGGTGAATCTTTTCAAAGATTCACCGAAACTCCTAAAGGAGGATGACCATTAATCAGTTAGGAAAGTTAAAAGATTGCCAGTAGATCGCCCTTTACGGAAACTGTAGTCTGACAATCAGATAGAAGATTATGAGCAAATATATGCTTAAGATTCTTCTTATTAAGTATAGATTCAAAAGCTTTAGAAAGGCAGGAAGTCAAAGCTTTAGGTCGGTAGTTTGAATGATTAGAACGATGACCTTTCTTAGGGACAAGTTGAATGTGAAAAAGCTTCCAACAAGAAGGAAAGGTGTTAGTAGATTGAAAAAGACTGAATAGTTTGACCAGGCAAGGTGCAACCACATAAACACAGTTTTTGAGAGCAATAGGAAAGACTCTGTCCGAAAAAAAAAACCTGTTGAAATTAATAAAGTACATTGTAGTATTGTCACGAACCTGTGTGTCTGTACGTGTGTTTGTGCGCGCGTGTTGATGTTCAGTTGACAACAATCTGTTTACTAATGGTGACCTTGAACTGACGGGGTCTCGTAATAATGATATATTACCTCTTTGAAGATACTTGACGCGGTATTACTTAAAGCGTAGTACAGTTATGTACATTATTTTTTTGTCCGTTAGTGACTTAGGTGTAAGCTAAGGAGACAACGTGAACGTCTGTCTGGCACCCGCTGTTGTCCAGGCAGTTCTGTCTTCATATTCAATTTGCGATCCTCGCTCAGCTGTATACAAGTGACGTCATTGTTTATAAGGTGTTTTCCTACATTCCTGGGTGTGTCATGCTTTCCTCTGTTATTGACTGGGTTAAGTATATGTTGTCAATCACTGCTGGCTGTCTGACAACACAATATTATTAACTATTGTGTTGTGTCTTCTCATGTTTTCTCGTCTATGAAAGGCTGACGTACATACTATCATTATGAATCTAATTTGAAGGCGCAATCAATAATGCTAAGCTGTTGATAGGTTCACATGGCTCGTACGGAAGTACGGAATATTACTAGTTAAAAGTATTATTACATAGTTACTGTAAAATGGGTGTTATAATTGTTGTAATCAATGATAATAGTGATGCAAATATTTATAAATGATAGACGTTTTCTAGTGACTGACATATATATGATTGCCTCACTCCTGGCCCGTCGTCATTATGGACTGCGCTACCAAGGTATGTAAAACTTTCCAAGATCTCAATGTCCGCGCCGCATGCATGAACAGACTGTACTGTTCAGACTCATATATATAGTAAGCCTCCAAACACCTGGAACTTGGTTTTGAACCAGGAGACCTCACGTTCCCAAGGCTTTACCTCCTCGTGCAGCGCTTCAAAGCTATCACCAGGACCTCCAGCAAAGATTACTGCATCATCGGCAAAAACAAGATCAGTGATCTTGGAGTTGCCGAGGGATTCTCCACAATCACGTTGATTTACAAATTTTCCCCTTGCCGCACCATTGCCTCACTAATGTATTCACAGGAAAAAAGCTGGATACACCTCCCTCACACTCCACAGCACTCACAGTCCCAGAGTACAGGTTAGTCATCAAAACAATGGTCCTTACAAGAATCTTGCGAAGTCGCAGAAGATCCCAGAATGACTCACGATGCGAGTCAAACGTCTTCTTAAGAACAACATAGGCTGCAAGCATCCCCAAACGAAACTCACGTCGGCGTTCCACCAGGACACGAAGCGCTAGGATGTGGTCGATCTCCTTAGCTACCCCTCCGGCTTTACTTATACCATGGCCAGCGGTGCAGTTCTGGTCTCTGATACCAAGAACTTGCAATCCTCAACCTTCTGGACTTCACGAAATTCAGAAAGAGAAAACTGTTTATGTTCCTGGTACAGGAGCCATGGGTACCAACACAAAACTCATAGCCATCTTTTCAGTTTTGGTACCACTAAAAGACAAAATTGCTAAGAGAGTTGGAAAAGTACTTATGGATCTAGTTTTCTATAAATTCAATACGCCATGCACATTGCTCTCGGAAAATGGTACCGAGTTTACCAAGCAAATATTGACTGATATTTGCAAACAATTTAACACATTAATTTCCAAACTACCCTCATTCGGTATATATCCTTTTCTCTGTACCTTCATCTTAAGTTTCCTTTCAAACCGTTATATTGCTGCTACAGTAGATGGACATTGTCATTCTCCTAAGTCTATCAATAGTGGTGTTCCTCAGGGTTCTGTCCTATCACCCACTCTATTTCTACTTTTCTTTCTGTATATTATTAATTAATTATCTTCTAAGTCTAACTAAAAGCCCTATCCAATCCTAAGACGATGATTCTATCATGCATTTTTCAACGTCGTTTATTAGACGTCCAACTCAACAGGAACTAAGTGATTCACGGAGAGATGCCACTGAGCGCCTAACTTCTGATCTTTCTATAATTTATGATTAGGGCAAAGCAAATCTTGTTTTGTTCAATGGTTAAAAAACCCATTTTCTTCACCTATCCACTTGACAAAAACCTACCAGATAAATATCCCCTCTTCTTCAATGACACTCAACTATCTCCTTCTTCTACAATGAACATTATTGCACTATCCTTTACTAAAAAATGAACTGAAAATATCACATATCATCTCTTGCTAAAGCAGCTTCTAAGAAGTTAGGTGTCCGGTGGCGTCTATATACGTCCATTTTTTTCTCCCTCCCAGTTGCTTGCTCTGTACAGGGGCCTTATCCGCCCATGTATGGAATATGTCTCACATGTTTGGGGGGGATCCACTCATACAGCCTTCCTAAACAGGGTTGAGTCAAATGCTTTTCGTCTCATCAACTCCCCTCTTCTGACTGACTGTTCAATCTTTAAATCACCGCCGCACTGTTGCATCTCTTGCTATTTTCTACTGGTATTATCATGCTCACTGCTCTTTTTAATTTGCTAACTGCATACCTCCCCCCTCCCGCGGCCTTGTTGCACAAGACTTTCTACTCATTCTCATTCTTATTTTGTCCATCTTACTAATGCAACAGTTAAGGGGACACCACACAGGTGATGCCAAAATTTCCCAGGCTGCTTTTAGAGCCAAAATCTTATCTCCATCGTGTTTTTCGTGAGCGTTTAAATTATCTGACCCAATTTCATTACTATTGGATTTAAAAAAAAAAATTATGTAAATTTACTTAAAATCGAAAAATTCTTTGTTTGATGATATATTTAGCTTAGGGTATTCTGTAAGCATTCAATAATAAAGTTGCGAAGGGAAATTCTCCTATCACTCCGAAAAAGGTTGTAAATGCCACTCTGAAAATATGTAATATCTAGAATAAGAAAAATTTATAATAAGAAAAATTCCAGAAATTCCGCCTGTCATTGTAATCAAAAGCGTCATTTTACACATATGTATGCAAGTATAAAGTGTGTAAAATTTGAGATCTGTATTACAAAAATGGCAGGAGGAGTAGGCCATGAAAGTAAAAAAAACGTGTTTTGAGAAAACAACGAATATACCTTATCTTATTGAAAATCAAGTTACTTTAGTCTAACTTCTTATTTATCCATTGTCTAATGTATTGAGGTGATAGAAAACGTTCGTATACATTCCTAATTCATTGGGATTTTTTTTTTTTCAATTTATACAAATAATTATGATGGTGATGCGGTCGCCAGGATGGGAAGCGGGGGGGGAGGGTAGCATTGGAGGGGCCAGGGAATGGGTAATATGGCTCATATTTGCGTTTTAGAGCTACTACGTACTTCTAGGCCAAAAGAACAATTTTACAAATAATTATGATGGCGATACGGAATCCAGGATGGGACGCGGGGGGGGGGGGGTAGCATTGGGAAAAAAAGGGAAAACAAAAAAATTCATACTACATTGTAGTTCTAGGCCAAAAGAACAATTTTAGCACAAAAATGAAAAATGTCAATATTGAGTGATTCTGGTCCTCAGTTGTGTGGTGTCCCCTTAACCTTCATCTTTACTTTTTCACCCCTTTCACTGATAAACTCTGGAACTCTGTTCCTGCTTCTATTTTTCCATCTTCTTACGACTTAAATCTTTTCAAGAGAGGAGTGACAAGACACCTTCCGATCTAAATTGGCCCACACTCCTTTATTTATTCTCTTATTGTCTTCTTTATAGGGATTTGCAACTAAGCGCCTACTTGTTACTCTCATTTGCCAGTTACCCTCTTTGTGATGTAAAAAATAAAAATAAAAATAAAAGTAATTCCTACCTATTCAGGATGCTAACATATATACCTAATCTTTGTGTGTGTTTTCATATATTGCTTAAAAATATTCAATATATTCTACAAATAGTTGATGTTTAATATTGCTAAGGAAAACAATGTGTATAGTCATGGACCCACTGTAAATCTGGATTGCGCACGAAATATCGGCCTGTTGCACTATGGCCCTTAAGTCAGAGGGCTGCTCGGATTCATATATATATATATATATATATATATATATATATATATATATATATATATATATATATATATATATATATATATATATATATATATATATATATATATATATATATATATATATATATATATATATATATATATATATATACGGATCATATAGACTGGTTTATCAGTATATATGATATACTGTAATATTCGTAAATGTTTGTTCGATAATATTATCAGATAAAACACAATAAAACACGCTAAAGAAATGCCATTACGAGACTCTGAAGGTGCTAATTCATATGCATGAACTTAATATTCACTTCAACTCTTCGCCATTTAAAATTTTGCTGGTCAACTTTTATCCTGAAGGGTATCAATAGCAGCGCAATTTTATTAGCATTCCATTGATGTATTTCGTTTATTGATAAATGGATTACAACCATGCATAAATTAGCGTTAACTAAATAAATAGAATCATCAATCGGGTAATTTTCCCGATTGATGAGGTTATTTATTTTGTTAACGCTATTTATACATGGTGCTAATTCATTTATCAAAAAACTAAATATATAAGTAAATAAACAACATCATCATTCGGGAAAATTACCCGATTGATGAATGTATTTATTTATTAAACGCTAATTTATGCATGGTTCTAATTCATTTATCAGAAAACGAAAAATATCAATAAAAAGCTAATACAATTGCACTTCTATTGATACCCTTCATGATAAAAGTTGACCCGCGAAGTTTTAAATGGCGAAGAGTTGAAGTGCATATTAAGTTCATGCATATTTCTTCAGAGTCTCGTAATGGCATTTTTTTAGCGTGTTTTACTGTTTTTTATTTGATAATGGCACTGAGATGTGTGTGTGGACATTGAAGAATATCATTCATTACTACACTTCCAGAAATTCACCTGTTTATCTGTGTTTCCTGGATGCCAGAAAGGCGTTTGACAGAGTGAATTACTGGAAGCTCTTTCATAAAATTCTCGCCAGGGGTACACCTGGGTACATTGTTAATTTATTAATGTACTGGTACACTACCCAGGAATTTACTGTTAAGTGGGGTAATTCCCTCTCGCTGTCCTTTAGTGGTGGACCCTCCAACTGAGCAGCTTCACACCACTGGGTTACAGGCAGTGGATGCCGATCCTCCCATTGACGAAACCGCACCCTCTCTTGACGAAGTCAGAGAGGCTGTAGCAAAGTTGAGGGGTGGAAAGGCAGCTGGTGTTTGTAATATCGGTGCGGAGCTCCTCAAAGCTGGGGGTGAGGCCATGATCCGCGGGTTGCATGCTGTTCTGACTGCCGTGTGGCAATCAGGTACCATTCCTCCTGACTGGAAAAGGGGCTGGTCGTCCCTATCTGGAAAGGGAAAGGGGACCGTCAGGACTGCAACAATTACCGCGGTATTACACTGCTCAGCGTACCAGGCAAGGTGCTTGCCCATCTATTGCTGACGCGGATTCGCAGTCATCTGGTGAAGCATCAGAGACCTCAGCAGTTTGGGTCCACGCCTAGTAAGTCAACAACGGACCGTATCCTAGTGCTTCGTGTCCTGGTGGAACGCCGACGTGAGTTTCGACAGGGGATGCTTGCAGCCTATGTTGATCTCAAGAAGGCGTTTGACTCAGTGCATCGTGAGTCACTCTGGGATCTTCTGCGACTTCGAGGGATTCCTGCAAGGACTATTGGTTTGATAACTGGTCTGTATTCTGGGACTGAGAGTGCTGTGAAGTGTGGGGCAGGTGTATCCAGCTTCTTTCCTGTGAATACATGAGTAAGGCAAGGGTGCGTCCTTGCCCCATCAATTTTCAACGCTTGTATGGACTGGGTATTGGACAAGGCTGTAAATCAAAGTGATTGTGGAGCATCCGTCGGCAACACCAAGATCACTGATCTTGTTATTGCCGATGATGCAGTAATCTTTGCTGAGTCGCTGGAGGTTCTGGTGATGGCTCTCGAGGCGCTGCACGGGGAGGCAAAGCCTTTGGGACTTGAGGTTTCCTGGCTTAAGGCCAAGGTCCAGGTGTTTGGAGACTTACTAGATGAAGCAGTTCAGTCTGTTCATGCGTGTGGCGAGGACATTGAGATCTTGGAAAGTTTTACATACCTTGGTAACGCAGTCCATAATGACAGCGGGTCACGTCAAGAAGTTTTACGGCGGATTGGTATAGCCCACGGTGTTATGGATTCGCTCAGCGGGAGTATTTGGCGTTGTCGGTACCTGTGCAGGAGGACAAAGATCCGGATCTTCAAGTCGCTTGTGATCCCTGTCTTACTCTATGGTTGTGAGACATGGACACTAAATAGTGAGTGGAAGAGACGAATCAATGCCTTTGGTAATAAGTGTCTTCGCAGAATCATGGGGTATCGCTGGGATGATTACGTGTCAAATCATCGATTGCACCGTGAGACTGAATCGAGGCCTATTACCTGCATAGTCCGTCAGCGCCAACTTCGGCTATATGAGCATGTGGCACGCTACCCTGAAACCGATCCTTCCCATCCGGTTGTATCTGTAAGAGACAATCCGGCGTGGAGGAGGCCAAGGGGGCGCCCACAAGGCTCGTGGCTGGGGCAAGTTGATGTTTCTTGTCGAGAGCTGCTTGGTATGGGAAAGGAACCTGCATGGGAACTCGCGCGTGGTGACCACCGGGAGTGGCGTTGTAGGGTGGGCGAGGCGACGCGCCCCCCGGCGTATGCCCCTAATGATTGATTGATTATCCTTTAGTACTGCCAAATGGTATTCGGCAGGGGGGGGATTTTATTCCCCTACCTGTACAATGTGTACACGGATGATCTCAGTGCCAACCTTCGTGATACAGGTATCGGCTGCCACATACATGATGGGTGCATCAACTCACTAAGCTATGCTGATGATATGGTACTGCTTGCACCCACTGCGGATGCGTTGCAGGACCTTATCAATGTGTGTCAGGTGTATGCTGCCAAGCATGACATTGTCTACAATACCACTATGACAGAGTGCATGGTAGTATCACCGGCACGCGCTTAGGTGAATTACCTGAAAACAGCATGGCTCGGTGGGTCTGCCCTCACTTTTGTGGATAGATTCGCATACTTAGGCCATGTTATATATATCCCACGACATGACTGATGATGATGATATCATCAAGCAGACCACCAAGCTTCTTGTTGTGGGAAATACTCTACAGAGGAAATTCTCCTACTGTAGCAGAGAGGTGAAGATGGAGTTATTCAGGAGTCACTGCTACTCTATATACTGCAACTCGCTGTGGTCGCGGTACAAGGTGGCCACTATGAACCGCCTTAAGGTCTGTCACAATGGCATCCTTAAGAGGCTTTTGGGGCTGCCCAGGTGGTGCAGCTCGTCCCTGGCTTTCGCTATGAACGGGGTGAACAATCTGGATGTGATCCGTCGACACTCCGTGTTCAGTTTAAGGAGTAGGGTGGAGCTCTCTACGAACTCTATCATCACCTCTGTCAGGCAGAGCTCGGCCTATGTATGTGCACCTATACAACAGCGGTGGCTGGGTCTGCTGTTTGTGCAGAATGTGGGGTAGCACAGGTGTCCATGTATGCTTTTCGATGTACTTTGATACTATGTCCCCTAATGTGCCTGTACTTTGTTCCAGTTTTTTGTTTTTGCTCTAGTACTTAAGTTTACTCTTTGGCCTGTTCTTATCGCTTTGTTTTTTGTATGTATGCCTTCGGTCGCGAGTAAAATTATTATTATTATTATTATTATTATTATTATTATTATATGATAGTCCATAGACCACTATATCTCGTTGTCGGGCGGGCCGCGGGCCGCTATGCAGCCTGGCAATTTCAAAACATTGTCGCGTGAACAGTCCAGAGATATAGTGGTCTATGGTATAGTGTAACTTGCTTCATGATTATGATAGCAAAGTAAAAAATTTCATATATTGCACCACACAGCTAGTTCGAGCGCTGCAGGAACTGAAGTATGTGTGGGTCGTGGGTGAAGAGCTACGAGAAGGAGCTGAATTAGCAGGACGACGGGAAACCTTCAGGAAGTACACTGCCAACTTACAACTGGTAGCTGATTGGTGCGTACTGTATTTGGTTGTTTTCTAATCTTTAAGGGTCTTATACCTCAGATGGAAAATATTATTTCATAGAGTTGCATTCCCATAAACACCATCAGACAAAGAAGTTTATGAAACAAAACAGAGCCCATGGGAAATAAGGGAGAAGGGATTCAGTTCCATGGTCCACTTGATGTCCACACAAAATAAGCAAAAGAACAGTAGAAATGTAGAATTTTTTGTTAATTTTAAAATTGTTCATTGCCTACCACACAAATGTGGTACACAAAACAGCAAATGAGATAAGGAAATAAAAATATATAACAATTATGAAATGTTTCCTGTACTTGAGACACTAAACGATAGAAGATTTTCAAGCATCATAGGATAGGTTAGTGAAGTTTATTTCTTAATATGAACAGTATTTTTGATGATACAGATTATCTAAGTTCAGAAATATTGGTGTCCAATAAAACCCGCCATATTTTGAAACAACCAACTCATCCTCTGCTACAGACACCACCCCTCAGAGCCCTTATTAAAATGTCATCACTACTATAACAGCAACACACTCAATGGTCTGTTGGAGTTTGGGGCAGCGGGGCTGTAGTAGTTCTGCGGGGGTAGGACAATGACCCTTGTAGTAACCTGGGCCAGCCGTAGGGGCTGCCGGATTGTTTGTAGGTGAAGCACCCGCAGTTGATGCACCTTGTACATACATCATGGTGAGGCCCGCTACCTCTCGGCAGTGCTAAAGGCTGTGGAGTCGTGGTTCCTGCCCGGCACCGCTGTCTCTGATAAGCCTCACCGCGCGACCCTGTACCTTGTCAAGGAGAGCAAGGTGCTTGTTGGCCGCGCCGCCCCACCCAAGATACGCGTACTCCATGGAAGAGCGAACCTGCACCTTGTAGAGGATTTCCAACCCCTTGCTGTCAAGGAGCCATGATATCCTCTTCAGGGATGCCAGGTTCCCGGAAGCCTCTCTGGCGAGCCGCTCGATGTGGAATCTGAAGGTCAGCCTGCAGTCGTAGATGACCCCCAACACCTCCAACTCGTCCTGGGGCACCAGCGTCTACCCATTGCAGATATGGCGCAGGGCTTCACTCGACCTGGAGACATTGGGCAGCTGTGTTTTGTGAGGGGCGAATTTTACTTGCCACTTGTTGCCCCAGGCCACGATGTGGCTCAGCGTCGTGTTCATCTGAATAGCAGTGGCAGTCTCCTCCCCTGGGCCGTAGCTCTGCGTCAGATCATCGGCATACGCCCTCAAGCTGGGGATTAAATTCAAGTGGTCATTAATATAAACATTCCAGAGCAGGGGGCCGAGGCAGCTTCCCTGAGTTGCCCTGCTCCGATTAGCTGCAACTCAGACTCCTGCCCATTAATGACCTCATTTAGCTGCTTCTCTCTCAGGTAGTTGCTGAAGAGTTGAAGGAGCGGAACATCCACACCTGAAGCGCGTAGCTTTGAGATGAGGGCTGCGTGCCACACACGGTCGAAAGCCCCCTCAATGTCGAGAGCCACGACAGCAGTGGCTCTCCCTTGTTCCAGGGTTGCGCTCCACCCCGAGGATAACAGCAGTTGCAGGTCTGCAGTTGATCTGCCCGGCCTGAACCCAAACTGCTTAGTGTTAAGCAGGTGGTGCCTCTCAAGGTACTCAGTGACTTTCGAAGCCACCATAGTCTCCAAAACCTTACTGAGCACCGGCAGCAGGGACACGGGACGGTGGTTTTTGGCCTCAGTCTTTGCATTTTTCTTATGCACCGGTACCACTCTACCAATCTTCCATGCTTTTGACCACCTGCTGGTTCGTAGGCAGTGGTTGAATAGTGTGGCGAATGGACTCGGCAGCTCCTCGGCACACTAGCGGAGCAGACGGGTGTTGACGTTATCTGGTCCCATCGCTTTCTGCATGTCCAGATTCAAAAGCATCGCTTTCACTTCCGCCTCACTCGTCACCACTCTCACTAATCTATCACTGACTATTTCTGGCAGCGTGGGATGCGTTCTCCCAGGGTTAGGAACGCACATTTTTTCCGTGAAGTGCATGGCCAGGAGATTCGCCTTATCACGGGCAGTCTGAGCCACAATGCCGTCCCCGCGGATGAGGGGAGGGACAGTGTTTCCCCGCGACTCACTTTGTTGCTCCTTGGAAAGGCTCCACCAACGCTTAGACCCGACCTGACCGCTCCTCAGTTGACCTCTGAGGTTCACTCTCCACTGCTCAGTGGCCCATTCCTGGGTGGTCCTCATGAGCTTGGCCGCCTCTCTGTGCCTATGTACCGGACCGTTGGGTGCCTCTTGAAGGCATGCCAGGCGCGGTATTTGGCGTCAGAGGCAGCGAGGCACTCTGGTCCAAACCAATGCTGATCTGGGCCCGTATTTATAATAGCTTATGGGTTTCCCATAAGCAGACAAAATGGCGAAGTTGCCATAAGTCACCGAAAAATTCCATAAGTGCTCTTTTTTTCCCATAAAGTTGCCCAAACGCTGGGGGTGTCCGGAGGTCCCATAGGATCCTTATGTTACAAAAACCGTCAACATGCAGCAAAACAACTCTTCCGCCAGCGCCAACTCAGGGGTTTTTTCGTGCCAAAAGAGACGTTCTCGGCTAATTAAATGAAAAATTTGTCAAGGTTGGGCTGAACCTGAGGGAATATGATGTCACTCTCGTAAATGCATTCCTCCAATTAAAAAAAAAAAAGAACCTACATACACGGGAAAAAAAATTTAATAACTTATGTTTTGTTTCCTCCCCACGAAATTTGCAGGGGGCACAGCAGTGCAGCGTGCATGATGACCAGGGGCAGCTGGGTGGAAGGGAAATGCTTGCTAAAGGCCCCGTCCAGGGAATTCTCGTGTACCCAAATTCATGCAGACAAAATGAAAATTCTCCCCCGGGAAAATTTTTTTACGACAGTTCCATTCTAAATAGATGAAAAGGATAAAAAAAGGGGTTTTCTGTTTTTGAAAACATTTTCGAAGGCATTATTATTTTCTATTTAGTATTGATGTTTATTAAATTTAGCTTTTGTTTTTGGGCAAAAATAAAAGGTAAAGTTTTGTTTTACCTACGCAGCATATTCCTTCTGGGGGCATCTTTTCAGTTTCACACGTAGTGAGGACTACTTCCGGAAAAACAAAAATGAAATACTTGGAAACGGGTTTAAATTTTTTTACACTAAGACCGAATAATACAAAATTAAGGGGGCTTTCTGGTTACCTTAATGGTTCTAAAAACCCCTTCCAATGATTTTCTGTCGCAAATATTATTTTTTGGGAGATATAAAAATTTTTTTTAGAAAAGAAAAGCGTTAAAGTAAAAAAATTTAGCATAAAATTAATTAAAACCCCACCTTTAGTTTTCACAACCTAATCCCCTTTAATTCACTAACCAAACCCTAACTCCCTTTTTAATTTTCAAACTAAACCCCAAATCCTCATTGGAAAGTGCCCGGAAGGGACAAAAAGCGGGGCGATGCAGGTCAAAAGGGGAAGAAGAGTGGACGCACTAAACCTTTTTCTTTTCCTCCCTAAAAATAACAGGGATTTTTGTAATGTTTGCCCATACTCCCCCCTCCCCCCAAAAAAAAGTTTTTGGGACCTTGGGGGGTAGCGGGTTATTTTTGGGTGGGGTAAAAAAATTGCGTTGCAAACCCCATCCACATATTATTTAGTTTGGTTTGGCGTAAAAATTCCTAGATCTAGGGAAAATTGATGAATTTCTTCGTCAAGAAAAATGTGGACTGCTGAGATCCCCACAAACAGAATGACCGGATCGATCCACCCACCCCCCCCCCCACCCCCCCATTAAGAAATAAAATAAAAAAAAAATTTGGTTACCGGGGGGTGTCGAGGGGCCCCATTAGGTTAGGGGTTTGATTATCGGGGATTTCGCTAGTTAATGGTTTTTGGGGGATTTCGCTGTTTTGGATAGTTATCGGGGTCAAGGGGGGCAAGCCCCTCGCTAGGAGGTTTGGTTTAATTTGCTTAGGGTTGTTAATAAAGGGGGGCCTTGTAATCTCGGGGCTTGAAGGTTAGGTAAATTTCCCATATCTGGGAAAATTCCCAGTTAGGGAATTTTTTACTCCAAACCCAATCAAAAAAAACGTTTTTTCACGCATTATTTAGTCCCCCCCCTCAACCCCGCATTCCCCAGTCCCCAAACTTGTTTGGGGGGAAGGGGAAAAGGTATGGGCAAACGCTAGAAATTTTCCCCAAAAAACAAAATTTCCAAATGTAATGGGGGAAGGGGGGACGGAAGGATCCCCACAAGTTAAAAAATGTAGTAAAAAGGGGGAAAAAAAACTAGCCAGGGGGAAGTGATGATCAGGGGAGGTACGGCGTTACTACTACAGATACGGCGTATATCTACCTAGCTTATGTAACTGCCGTATCTCTGGTCATCACTCCCCCCCCTGGTTTTTTCCCCTTTCCCCCTTTTTACTACGTGGTTTACCTGTTGTTTTCCTTCCGTCACCCTCTACCATTACTTTGGAGATAAACATATTTTTAAGGGAAGAGAACAATGTTTTTCATCGTTCCCCGCGTAAACTTTTTACGGGATCTTATTTACACTTATATGAATTTTAAACCTTTAATATTGCTTTATTTTTTTGCGTAAAGGCCACATAATTTTCTGTCATATTTTTCTGATTTTTAAACGTTATTTTTGATCTAAAAGACATTTTGGGGTAATGAAATGCTACTTTAAAAGCGAAGTTGTGTCACAGGAAAAGCTAAAACCCCTAGCTATGTCGGAAATTTGCTCCATAACTAGAGTCTTAGGGCACTTTATGTTATTTGAACCCTTTTGGGGATCCCCTAGCCCTTATTATAAATACCGGGCCCGAGCCTTGGTTTTTTGGACTGAGTTCAATCAATCAATCATTGGAGGGTACCCCGGGGGGCGCGTCACCTCGCCCACCCTCCCAAAGCCACTCCCGGGGTTCACCACGCGCGGTTCCCATGCACTCCTTTCCCATACCAAGCACTCTCGACAAGAAAAATCAAATTGCCCCCGGGCCACGAGCCTTTGGGCGCCCTTTGGCCTCATCCACGCCCGGGTTGTCTCTTACAGATACAACCCGATGGGGAAGGATCGTTTTAGGGTAGCGTGCCACATGCCCATATAGCCGAATTGCGCTGACGGGCTATGCAGGTAATAGGCCCGATTCATCTCACGGGGGCAATCGCTGATTTGACACGTAATCATCCCCGTGTACCCCCTATTCTGCAAGACCTTATTACCCCAAAAGGGATTGATTGTCCTTTAAGCACTATTTTTGTGTCCTGTCCCCCAACCATAAAGTAAGACAGGGATCACAAGCGACTTTTAAGATCCGGATCTTTGTCCTCCTGCACAGGTACCGACAACGCCAAATACTCCCACTGAGCGAGTCCATGACACCGTGGGCTATGCTAATCCGCCGTAAGACTTCTTGACGTGACCCGCCGTCATTATGGACTGCGCTACCAAGGTATGTAAAACTTTCCAAGATCTCAATGTCCTCGCCACACGCATGAACAGACTGAACTGCTTCATCTAGTAAGTCTCCAAACACCTGGACCTTGGTCTTGAGCCAGGAGACCTCAAGTCCCAAAGGCTTAGCCTCCTCGTGCAGCGCCTCGAGAGCCATCACCAGGACCTCCAGCGACTCAGCAAAGATTACTGCATCATCGGCAAAAACAAGATCAGTGATCTTGGTGTTGCCGACGGATACTCCACAATCACTTTGATCTACAACCTTGTCCAATACCCAGTCCATACAAGCGTTGAAAAGTGATGGGGCAAGGACGCACCCTTGCCTCATTCCTGTATTCACAGGAAAGAAGCTGGATACACCTGCCCCACACTTCACAGCG
Organism: Chionoecetes opilio; assembly: GCA_016584305.1. Classification (NCBI taxonomy): domain Eukaryota; kingdom Metazoa; phylum Arthropoda; class Malacostraca; order Decapoda; family Majidae; genus Chionoecetes; species Chionoecetes opilio. The sequence goes on from JACEEZ010002651.1 coordinate 81,965, forward strand.
CTCTCAGTCCCAGAAGACAGACCAGTTATCAAACCAATAGTCCTTGCAGGAATCCCTCGAAGTCGCAGAAGATCCCAGAGTGACTCACGATGCACTGAGTCAAACGCCTCCTTGAGATCAACATAGGCTGCAAGCATCCCCTGTCGAAACTCACGTTGGCGTTCAACCAGGACACGAAGCGCTAGGATACGGTCCGTTGTTGACTTACCAGGCGTGAACCCAGACTGCTGAGGTCTCTGATGCTTCACCAGATGACTGCAAATTCGTGTCAGCAATAGATGGGCAAGCACCTTGCCTGGTACGCTGAGCAGTGTAATACCGCGGTAATTGTTGCAGTTCTGACGGTCCCCTTTCCATTTCCAGATAGGGACGACCAGCCCCCTTTTCCAGTCAGGAGGAATGGTACCTGATTGCCACACTGCAGTCAGAACAGCATGCAACCCGCAGATCATGGCCTCACCCCCAGCTTTGAGGAGCTCCGCACTGATATTACAAACACCAGCTGCCTTTCCACCCCTCAACTTTGCTACAGCCTCTCTGACTTCGTCAAGAGAGGGTGCGGTTTCGTCAATGGGAGGATCGGTATCCACTGCCTGTAACCCAGTGGTGTGAAGTTGCTCAGTTGGAGGGTCCACCGTGAACAACTGCCCAAAGTACTCAGCCCAACGAGCCATCTGCCCATCCATGTCCGACACGAGGCGCCCATCTGCTGTTCGAATAGCACTCGCCCGAGAAGGAGACTTGGAACGGAGCTTCTTCAGGGCTCGGTAGGCGGGTCGGAGGTCATTAGCGTTCAAATGACCCTCGACATCCTCAGCGAGACTCCTGACATACCTCTCCTTGTCTGTCCCCAGGAGGGTTCTAGTCCGGCGTAACATAGCCCTGTGCTGGTCCTGGTTCCCAGCCAGCCTGGCAGCGCGACTCTCCTCGATTTTCTCCAGCGTCTCCGTCGAGACAAAACCACGCCTTGACCTCGGGCGCTCCCCAATACACTCCTTGGCAGCCTGTAGAGTTTCACGTTTGAAGGTATCCCACAGTTCTACAGGGTCCCCGAGAGCACCGAGCACATCAAACCGATTTGGGACTGCCACCGCATACTCATGGGCACATGTCAAGTCCTTCAGTTTCTCAAGATGAAACACAGTATGGTTACCTCTTGAGATTCTTCTGGACTTGACATGAAGCTTAAGTGTAGCAACAACAAATCTGTGATCTGTTCCAAAGAACTCAGCACTCCGGTATACCCTGCAGTTCTGGAAGATCCTCCAACGAGTACTAACAAGGATGTGGTCGATCTCCTTAGCTACCCCTCCGGCATTACTATACCATGTCCAGTGGTACAGCTCTGGTCTCTGATACCAAGAACCTGCAATTCTCAACCTTCTGGACCTTGCAAAGTTCAGAAGCAGAGAGCTGTTGGTGTTTCTGGTACCGGAGCCATGGGGACCAACACATAACTCGTAGCCATCTCTCACAGTGCCAGTAGTAGCATTGAAGTCGCCCAAGACAATGAGTGTGTCCCGAGGAGGACACTGGTCTAATACAGAGTCGAGTTTGGCGTAGAACATCTCCTTCTCTTCAGTTTTACGCATCTCGGTAGGAGCGTACACTGCAACAAGAGACATGAAACCCAGAGTGTGTTTCATCCTCACCCGCATTATACGCTCATCAACCGGAGTAACCTCAACAACTGACGGCTGCAGTTTACTGGAGATACCTATAGCTACTCCCCGTTCACGGTGACTATTGCTCATGCCGGACCAGTAGTAGGTGTAAGCCCCACTGCACCCAACAGTGGGGGTGAGTTCGGCACCCAGCAAACCTGTAGGGCCTGGAGCAGCTCGGTGAGCCGCCCCACCTGCTGGTCAGTGTCACCGCGCAACACGTCCCCCCAGTCCGTCTCTTTTATATCTCTTTTAGCTTTTTCCAATTTCCATCACATGACACTTATTCACATTAAATTCCATTTCCCATCTTTTGCTTCTTTCGTAGATCTTGTTCAGGACATTTTACAGGTTTTCACAATATTTATAGTTTTGTATTCTCTTTATAGTTTTGCATCATCCGCAAGCAAACTAATATAATTTTATATTTCATCAGTCATGTCATTGACATAAGTCATGAACATTATTGGTGCCAACATTGATCCTTGTGGTACCCCACTAAATTGCTTTCTCCATTCAGAATTTTCATTCATTACTATTGTTCTCATTTCTCTTCCTATCAGATAACTTTCCATCGATGTTTTGATTATCCCTTTGATTCCTCCTATATTTCCAATTTCCAAAGTAGCCTCTCGTGTGGTACCTTAACAAATGCCTTTTTCTAGATATACACAGTCTGCCCATCCATCTCTTTTTGTGTTGTATCAATTACTCTTGAGTAAAAGCTTATTAAGTTGGTCATACATGATCCCTAAAATCCCTCTTTTCCTAAAACCATACTGCCGTTCTGTTATTATACATTCATTTTCTAAGTATTCCGTCCATTGCGTCTTTATTATTTTCTCACAAATTTTGCATACTGTGCTAGTCAATGACACTGGTCTATAATTTAATGGTTCATTCTTCTTTCCATTTTCATATATTGGCACTATTTCTGCTCTCTTCCACTCCTTTGGCACTTTTCCCGTTGTTAATGAGCACTTTAATATATCATATACTGGTTTGACCAACTGCTTTCTACACTCTTTTAAAACATAACCCGACACTCGGTCTGGTCCTATTGCCTACACATACATGCTATTTTGGTCCTTGCACTTTCTGCCATCTTTTCTATATGACCAAACCACCTCAGTGTTGCACTTCACCCCTTTAGCCAATCCACATGTTCATCCCTTCATCCTTACTTGACATTCCGAACCTGTTATACACACCTTCATTGCAATCACCCTCCATTCTTCTCATACCACAGGCACTTCTTATATCTCTCTCATTTCATCTGCTTGAATCCTTGACCTTTGTGTTTCATTCAACATCCAACTCTGTTTTGCATAATATTATTGCATGTTTCAGTCCCAGTTTATAAATCCATGCTTACAGTCATTCCGTTCATTATACATGCTAGGGATCCAATCACATATCTTCTTTATAATGCTCTTTATCTAGTCTCACCTGAGATGCTTTCATACTTACACATGATCGAAAGAAGATACTTAACCTTCCTGCACCTTTTTCAATCTTTTCTCATTTTGCTTTATTTCACATTTCTTTGGACATTCGACTGTTACTCTATATGAGCTTTCAAAATGTACCACTTCACTCTTACTCCTTTAAAAAATCATCACCTTACTTTTGTAAACATTCATCCTCAGCTTTCGTCATCTGCACATATTATCAAACATGTTGATATGTTTCTGTAAGTTTTTCTTATTCTCCGCGATCAGAACTGTATCATCTGCAAAAAAAATTGTATTCAACAACCATTGCTGCCAATTACATACATTTCCACGCCAGCATCTCCAACTTTGCTCTTATTATAACGTCCATGTAGCTATAGGTTAAATAGCCACGCGGACATCATATATACTTGCCTTACATCTGCTTGTATTCTAAAACTTTAACTCATTTTTCACCTTACCCCAATACATGCCATTGCATCCAAATGAAAAGCTTTGACACCATTTATTAACTTCCCACCTACACCATACACCTTCAATACATCCCACGTAGCTGTTCAATTAATTATTATCATATCCTTATCAAGATCAATGAATGTAGTATAAACTTTCTTCCCTTGCGTTAGCATTCTCTCATCTGCAATCCTGACTGAATAAATCAGATCTCCACATGCCGTATTTAATTCTTATCAGTCGCAATTTTTCCATAAACCTTTCCAGCTAAACCCAATACTTATAATTCCTTAATAGCCACTTCTATAAAAGAGAGGACCTAGTGGCAAATGTCATGTGGTTATATAAGGCAACATTGCTACCAAAGATGATTGCAAACTCTGTACACAGAAGCCCCAACTGCAGAGCAAAGGTTTTGTGTTTTTTTTTATGATGGGGCAGTAAGACCGTGTAAAGACCAGTAAAGACATGCAGGAGTCTCTTGTCGCCACCTGCATCACCTCAAATACCTCTGTTTTGCTGTTTTGGCTTCCGGAACTACAACAGAGATACTGCATTGACCTTGGTTCTAGGTATTGCTCTATTGCTTAACATATGTCAAGTGATAGGTGACAAGGAGGGAATAAGTTGCAGAGCAGTGCGGACGAGTTTAACATTGTGGTTATTAGGCAGGGGCCATGAAGGGTAATTACTAATTAGGTTTATGATGAAAAAGTGAGGGCTAAAATGGTGGAAATACTTGCCTCAGGCAAGATGATGTTACAGTGCAGTGCTACTTTGATAATGTGTTATCCTTAGTTACACAATACCATCAGCAAGTTAATTGTATTCCAGTGTTGTTGTTCTTTATGTCTATCAACCAGCAAGATGATTAGTCAAAGTTGTTATCCAAGCTAAAGTAAAGGTAAGATTAAATTGGTTGGGCAGCATCATTACAGTGGTTTATTTTAGTGGTTTGCATCATGGTCATTACAGTGATGGCTTTGTCATCACTGTTCATGATTATCATTTCGATATACTGCATCTAATAAACGTTCTCAATTTCATGGGCATTGCACTAACTCAGAAGTGTGTTTAACCGTCACATTTTATTGTTTTCTATATATGACTTTTCTTCTGTATTTGAATATTCTTAGGTGATATGCACCCTTGTAAGTGTATGTAGGGACAGTTTGTTTAAAAGTACTACTTTTCAGGTATAACCACATCAAGACAAACACCAATGATGTGGAATTTAGTTTGATTCGGAAGGAAATGGAAGATATTGATGCATATATCCTGAAAGCTGAAGCTGAGTTGACGTGGAACTGTCAAGGTGAGGTTTCATAATACTCTTCATAAGTAGCATAAATAAATATGAATACACACACACACACACACACACACACACACACACATACACATACACATACACACACACACACACACACACACACACACACACACACACATACACATACACAACACACACACACACACACACACACACACACACACACACACACACGCGTACATCGAAATTCCTCCGCGAGGCCGTGTTCCTGATCGTAGATCGATTTTATTGTGGGTGGATGCCTTCAGGGAAACGGGGAATGTTTCCAAAATAAACAAAGGACCTACGAGGACCGTTACAACACCTGAAAATATCGAACGAGTTCGTCAGGCTATGCTACGGTCGCCCAAGCGTTCTACTCGTAAACATGCAGTTGCCCTTGGCATGCCGGGACGTTCTCTTCGTCGAATTCTTCACGCTGAACTCCATTTTCACCCATACAAAATGAATGTGGTCCAACAACTGACGGAACGTGATTATGTAACCCGACAAACATCATGTGAGCAGCTGGTTGACACCTTACCCAACGACGCACCTGTGTTCTTCTCTGACGAGGCACACTTACACCTTAGTGGCTGTGTTAACAAACAGAATATGCGTTACTGGAGTGAAACAAATCCCAGGGAACTTCATGAGAGGCCCCTTCATTCGGATCGTGTAACGGTATGGTGTGCAATTTCAAGCGTAGGGATCATTTGCCCTTACTTTTTCCAAGAAAACGGTCGTGCTGTAACCGTGAATTCACACCGTTATTTGACAATGCTCCAGGAGTTTTTTTGCCTGCTCTCGATGAAATGGAACTTGAGAATGTGTGGTTTCAGCAAGATAGGGCCACAGCCCACACCGCCAGGATTTCAATGGATTTTTTGAGAGAATCCTTTCCCGGGCGACTGATCTCCCTGAGAGGGGACGTAAACTGGCCTGCACGCTCGCCTGAATTAGCGCCCTGTGATTATTTCCTGTGGGGTTATCTCAAATTCCTGGTTTATAACGATCGTCCACAGACCCTGGAAGCCTTACAGAATAACATCCGAGCCGAAATTGCCAATATACCGGTCAACATGCTTGAAAGAGTGGACCAAAATTTCCGAAATCGTCTGACTCAGTGTATTGACAATGGAGGCCGACATTTAAAAGATATGCTCTTTAAAACTGTGTAAAATTAAATCTCCTATGTTGTGTGACAAACATAAAATAACAATACAGATTTGTGAAGCGTTCACAGTTTTTTATTTCATTTTCAAATAAGGAAGTTCCCACGACCCACCCTGTATATGAATTCATGGTTTATAGGAAGATATCACTAACCAGTCATGTTGCAGAAATTTGCAAAACAGTTGTGAAAAACATATAGATGAAATACCTTGAAGGTATAAATAATATTAGAGAACGTCAATTTAATTTTAGAAAAGGCAGGTAAAGGCACTGTAAAAGTACTAAGTTTTTACTCAAGAGTGATTGGTAAAACACAAGAGGATGGGTCGATTGTGTCTTCCTGAAGTTGATAAAAGCTTTTGACGAGGTAAAACACAAGATATGTATTGGAAATTGAACATATAGGAAGTGTGAATAATGCTTTGTTGAAATGGATGAATGATTATTTCAAGGATAGAGAGATAAGAACAAACATAGCTTATCAGCAATTAGAGTGGTGCAAAGTAATAAATGGAGTTCCTTAGGGGTCAGTGCTGGTACCACCGATATTCATGGTATATATATATATATATATATATATATATATATATATATATATATATATATATATATATATATATATATATATATATATATATATATATATATATATATATACAAGTGCTTGTGGACCCTTCAGACCCATGTATTGATGTTTGTAGTAGTAGTATATTTTAGACATGTGATTGCAAACTCCAATTGCGTTGTTGCTGTCGTTGGTCACTCTTCAAAAGTGCCTCGGGGTAGACCACGTTCCGTGTGTGATTCCAACCCTTTGTGTTCCGTGTGATTCCAACACACACACACTCACACACGCACACAAAAGTTAAGTCCACGAGTCTACTGAGTTTGTGGAATGCGACAAGACGTTACCGCAGAGTTTTTCCTGTAATCTAATACGCCTAAAAGTGTTTTTAGCCCAAAACCCCCCTTCAAAATAATTCAATCAACATGGGACCAAGCCGCTTACCACCTACGATTTATTTGAGTTTTTGAGCCTACTCTCATCAAACTTGAATTTACAGTTTCGGCTACCCAAAAACAGTCACACACATACTGTGTATGTTGACACACGGCTACTCCTATAATATATATTATATATATATATATATATATATATATATATATATATATATATATATATATATATGTATATATATACGTATATATATATAGTATAATATGTAATATATATATGTATATATATATATATGATATATATATATATATATATATATATATATATATATATATATATATATATATATATATATATATATATATATATATATATATAGTCATAGACCACTGTAAATCTAGACTGCGCACGGAATATCGGCCTGTTGCACAATGGCTTTTAAGTTAAGAGTACTGCTGTTTTCCTACTGGCTGCTTTGTACAATTTCACAAGGCATGGTGCATGATATTTGGCATCCTGTGCCACCAGGTCGCCGGAGCTAGGTTTTGTAATGAGTTCTTAATCTTGAAGCTTCAGGGCGCATTGCTTTACTCGATCGGACAGTTTGGGCATCATGGCATCATGCAGAGAGGCACGTTCCGCTGCAACTTCATCACAGAAGAAACATACATCACCTTCAGAAGGTCGGTCTTTTCGTGAAAACTGTCGCCGCGTGTAAAGGCGATCTCGGATGTCACTTTCACATGGAGGTATTGCAACTGTCTAACTGTCTTAAGTCGTGCTAGACGACTTGAAGAACATTTCAAACGGCAAGATGAGAGCCATTGTGCGCTATGTTTGGTAAGTGTCTGAGGGATACCATCGCCATCATCTAATTGTGCTATGTGCACGCCAACTGGCTGTTCACCTAATTCTCGAAACTTTGTTAAATTGTCACCCACACGGTGATACCCAGCCCCAACATCTGTCCTCTTTGATTTTGCTGGGCACTGGAGAGGCTCTGAAAAATGTTCTTTACAAAGGGCACAACGACTCCAAACGATGGGAGGATAGCCAACTGTCGATGTAGATGGTTGCAGACTGTAATCTTCTACGATCTTACATCGCTTCTTCGCCGACATGGTGGATTCTACTTCTGATCAGTCACCTGCAAGAAGAGAAGTATTATATTAATATATTTTATATTATATATATATATTTATCTTGAATATCAGCTTAATCGGGATTTTAATGCCTTCTAGCGACAAATGAGTGGTGCCATTGGTGTCCTTATGTATGAAAACATATAAAACGATATGTTATTCATGTCTATGTGATATATATTCAGAAAGATATGACGTAAAATAGATTTTCACGATTCAGATGGCGGCCAACTTGGATTTCCCCACTTTATGGGTGTCAAAGGGAAAAATGTGCTTGGCCCTATATCTGAGATCATTTAGTATGTCATGATCATCAAATGTGCCAATTTTGGTGCTTTTACCACAAAAGCCACAATCATATCACATAATTGCCTAACTACATTATGGACATACAAGGTATGTAAAACTTTCCAAGATCTACATGTCCTCGCCGCACGCATGAACAGACTGTACTGTTTCATCTAGTAAGCCTCCAAACACCTGGACCTTGGTCTTAAGCCAGGAGACCTCAAGTCCCAAAGGCTTTGCCTCCTCGTGCAGCGCCTCGAGAGCTATCACCAGGACCTCCAGCGACTCCTGGCAAAATTAATGCATCATCGGCAAAAAACAAGATCAGTGATCTTGGTGTTGCCGAGGGATGCTCCACAATCCCTTTGATCTACAACTTTGCCCAATACCCAGTACATACAAGTGTTGAAAAGTGATGGGGCGACGCACCCTAGCCTTACTCCTGTATTAACAGGAAAGAAGCTGGATACACCTCCCCGACACTTCACAGCACTCTCAGTTCCAGAGTACAGACCAGTCATAGACCCAATAGTCCTTGCAGGAATCCTGCGAAGTCGCAGAAGATCCCAGAGTGACTCACGATGCAATGGGCCAGATTGTCAAATGTTTTCTTCGGTGAAGAGTGTACTTCGTCACGTAATTGGTACCGTCAAACTATTTTGAGCCGCAACGGATATCGTCGCATCGCAGTGAAGGTAAAGAAACGAAGACCAAGCACAGACCATGTCTTCACCATTCCCTTCGCTGGCGCTGATCTCCTCTGTACTTTTTATCCCATTATTGGATAAGATAAAGACATTTCAGTGACTGTGTTACTTTTTACTTGTTTATTGACGAAATTAACCTTTGTGCGTAATAAAAAGAGTGGTTTGTAAATCTCACCGGGAGACATGGGCGGGCTGGGCAGAGCGGTGCACGCGGCGTCTGGCAGGTGCGCTGGTAAATGCGGGGCGGAGCGGGGCGGGGCGGGGCCATTCACATCACCCCCAACCCATTCACTCACCCATTACCCATCACCCCCGACCCATTCACTCACCCATTACCCATCACCCCCCACCCATTCACTCACCCATTACCCATCACCCCCGACCCGATTCACTCACCCATTACCCATCACCACACACCCATTCACTCACCCATTACCCCTCACCTATTCCTTCACCCATCACCCATCACCCCCAACCCATTCACTCACCCATCACCCCCCACCCATTCACTCACCCATCACCCCACACCCATTACCCATCACCCCACCCATTCACTCACCCATTACCCATCACCCTACAGCAAGGCGTCCTCAATTCTCGCAACCCACTTCTTTTTTCACGTCTCGCTAATAGGCTGCCAAAAAAAAAGAAAAAAAAAGTGATCGGATCATCCTATAAGTGGGCTTAAAACCTTCCCCTGGTCGACCCGGTTCCAGAACTGTGCCATATGATGGGATTACGCCACGGGGGGCGGAACCTATACCACACACACACACACACACACACACACACACACACACACACACACACACACACTTTCGCTTATATTATTATAGATTACTATATATCTACTTTTGTTTATATGTATGGTTTAACCTGCCAGAAAACTGATACATCTTTGCTATGAAACTGATATACTTGTCATAAATCGTTGATGTTGGTGCTTATAAATGCATACCCGTTATCCCTTATTTTTTTATCTTTGATATAAGGGAATTCCGCCTAATTTCGGTGGAACTTTGACTACTAATGTTTTAGAGATTATGCTACACATAAGTAGGGAAATTAATTTTGTATTATACACGCACCCCGTAGCCTTTTATGTCTTTCTTCCCATATATAGTGATATGAACAGGGGATCATGCTAGCACAATGTACATGTTGGGAAATTACTGATTTTAAGGATGCCAATAGAAAATTTAAAACTATATGCAGATATTTAACAATGTCTTCCCCGTTTGTACCACCTGAGTTATGTGTAATAAGAGGCTTCTTATTCTTCTAACCTCTTGAAGGTTAGGATTGGTTGGAATTTTTTTCTCATAAAAGTAAATACTTAATGGTAGTTTTATTTATGCCATGGTAGATTTTCTCTAGTGTCA
>JACEEZ010002651.1:97500-115000 GCA_016584305.1 Chionoecetes opilio
AACATAAAGTTTATAGCACATACGTTAACTATTAAATTTTAATATAAATATCCTATTTAAGTTATTGTTCAATTAATGAAGTAAAAAAATGGTTATAGAAAAGATTGTGTTGCTCAAACGCACTCATATTACTCTTAGAACATTAATTGATTTATTTTGGGTCGTCTTAGGTTCATAGAAAATGATATATGATAGTAAAAAATATTAAAGTAAATTATTCACTTAAATTATTCACTTGCATAAAAATTCCCTTTAAATTATTGTTCAATTAATAGGGTAAAAACATGGTTATTAAAATTTGGTGTTGCTCAAACTCACTCATATTACTCTCAGAACATTAGTCTATTCATTTGGGATCGTTTTGGGATCATAGAAAAAACTACTAAATAGTAAAAAAAATAATAAAAAAATAATTGCCTTTTTTCTAATTGTTTCAAATTTCAAAGTTTTTTTTAGTTGCCCCTAACAATATTAGTTTTCTGTTAAATTAAGTTGTTCTAGTGGGAAAATGAAAGAATATGTTTTGTACTTAATGTTAATTTTTTGTAGAATTAATGAATTTTGATTGCAAGTAGTTTTTATTGATTTTCCAAAATGGGGTATGTTAGACCCCATGTAAGTCTTGGTGTGACGTAGCCATAGGGTAAGTGTTTTAGGGTTAATGGAGTTTTTTTAATATATTTAGTACATCAGATTATTTCTTCATTTTCCTCTTTCAGATACCATTTCATCAGTTTTATATATTTTACCTTCCAGTAGAATTTCCTCATCTTCACTTTTGTTCTCAGCTCATTTTTTTCCTAAATTTATTGAAAAGTTATCAGTGTTTAGCTTTTTTTTTGTTTAGCTTTTTTTTCTTTATTTAAATCTGTACTTAACCTTATCTGTTTGGACTCTTCAATTCATCCATTTACAATCGAGCACGGTACGGGCCATACACTTACACCCATTGAATTAATCATAATATTGTACTAGCTGGGCGCCTCCTCACACCATTCAATCCAGTTATTTGAGACTTCACTGTAATCTTTCTTGGGAGAGAGGATGGACTTAGGTAAGTAATTTACAGCTAGGTCAGTCATTCTTTCCTCCCTAGTTAATCGAACTTCGAGTTTATTATATATCATTTGCGACAGATTATGTACAAAATAAACTCACTTGCATTTTGTATCCATGTTCCTCAGATACAACAGCTTAGAGAGAGATGGAGACAAATTAAAGGCAATGGTTGATGAAAATCAGTCCTTACTGAAGGTATCTGAAGGATCCCGTCACTGGGATCGATATCTTCTCTTCCTTGACAACATGATCACACGAGGCCTTGTTGATACTGCCAGTTGCAGGTAAGTGGAGATTTACAGTGTCTGCTGACATACAAGGCTACTGGACATATATTACTTCTGCATTCAACATGTTATGTCAGTTGCATTTATACTTATTAACACAAAACACAGTGGTGACCGACTTTAACGAACAGTTTATATTCAAATTTCTGCAATAAAAGCTGCATTCATCAATGAAATACAAATCTATAATGAATTAAAAGGCAATAAATAATTTGGGGCAGGGTTTTTACCGTAAATATTCAGAAATCACATGATTTTGGAAAATCCACAAGGCAGAGGGATACGTAATATATACTAACTGAGGCCTGGGGCCAGAATGTCAATGTTCACAAAACTGCACATCCTGGAACCTGTACCCCGGGAACGGCAACGGATCAAGTTATGTCTTACCGTGTGACGATATACTTTAGAAAACTGGCAGGAGAGGCGCTACCGAAAACAGCTGCATTCTCAGCCTTGACTCGTGCCCAGACCATGCGCAGGATGAGGAGCCGCCAAGAGGCTTTAACACTTGGATGGCTGATGTTGTGGAAATGGGAGAAAATGTCAAGATGCATACATATCATTATGTATGAATGGTTGAGGGCTGCCAAGTGATACGTCAATTCAAAGCCAGAGATCAGAGCGTGGGAAATCGAAGGGCTGAAGCCGATAATCTGAGGGTGTGGTTCTGGCAACAAGTAAATCCATGTCATTTACCTGATCACGTGCTGCGAAGATGGTCAAGTGGCAACGTGGGAGGGTTGATAGCATTGACAAGAGCAGGATAGTGGGTTGGCCTCCTCATTGTGGTGTCCCACGATGTAGCGCGTATCTGTGGTAAATAAAAAAATGTATAAAAGTTGACGTTGCACATGTGGTGAGTAGGTGTTAAGACTGTCGCACCATTGTGATAGCAAGAAAGTTGTGGTCAGTCAATACGTAAAATTCTTAGGCTTCCGACAGATTCTGGAAAAGGCGGACGGAGAGGTAAATCGCAAGCAGTTACCTGTCGAAAGCACTGCATTTCATTTGTTGAGGATCCAGGCGATTCAAAAACAACATGAGATATTGTGCCGTCGTTGACTCCTTTGAAAACATCACCTACTGCTGTGGAAGAGGCATATGTTACTAGGAAAGTATATGGGTCAGGGTTAGAAAAAGATAAAAGAGTAGGACAAACAACATTCTCTTTGATTTTAAGGAAGGCTGAAGACGCTTCTGGTGTCAATTGCAGAGGGATGTGTGACTCTGTGGAAGTTCCCTTAATAATGTCGAAAATGAGGAGAGGGCAAAGAATATCTGCAGCTATAGGGATGAAACAGTTATAATGATTGACTGCTCCGAGGAACTCCCTCAGCTTTTTAGCAGTGGTGGCCTGTGGAAACTATCGGATGGTATTTAACTTTTGATGGAGATGGCTGATATCGTCATTTGATACTTTGTGGCCGAGGAAGTCCAAAACGAGCTCGCTATAAATGCATTTACCCGGATGTTGGGAGAGGTTCATCAGCGCTATAAAGCTGTCTAATGGCGAAAAGCTGCACCCTCAACGATAAATTTTCCAAACAAGCTCATTGTGGCGAAAGACCATTGATACTAAGGTGGGCACTAGGCAGGTTGTGAAGTGATGGTACTTACCACTAAAGTAGTGTATAACTCAGATTCTCGGCGTACAAGTTGTGTCAGAATACTATCTACCATGACAGCTTATTTGCCATATGAGGTTGCTTTGTCGAGAGCTGTAAGCGTGATCGCTGACCACTAGTAGTAATTTCTGGAGGTGTACGTACCGGAGTATTTAATCTGGAAGAGGAGAGACACAACGGTAATTTTTCAGTTTTGTCTTTTGCTACATAATGGAAGGTCTCATGTCACCAAGTCTGAGTTCATGCAGGTTGTGCAGGGGTTGGTGATCAGGTTTCCTGAGGCAAGATACCAGTGTAACTTGGAACGTGACTAATTGTTTCCTATCCGGTGGCGAGGTAATGAAGTCACGCACTAGCATCGCCATTTTAGTGAGAAGAGCCCTGGCAAGAGCACTGAAATTTTCATTGGTCAGTTGCTGAAGTACAGGAGAGATAACCTTCATCGTGGAGTAGCCACGTTGTGATGAAAGGAGAGAAGCCTCACTCGTATGTCTGAACATGGCGCTGTGACTACCATATGCATGATGGGCCACTCCCAGGTCACCAAATATAGTGATTGCTACCAAGCACGCGTCGGAGAAAGTACACGTGTTGAACCACATTGTACTATAACTGTATTGCCATATCAATGCACAATCACTACCAAAAACAACAAACTAATCAGAGGCAAAACTTTTAAATGTTGAGCCAGGTAACAGGAGCTGAGTAGTGTTGAGGGCTGAGTCTGGTTTAGGAATGGGGTACTTTGGTTGCGTCATCGCCCAGGCAGAGGCTCTAGTGCCCCATGTCACCACAAGGTTGAAGCATCCTGGTCAGGCTGGTCAGACACAACGTTGGACTGGAAAGAGCAGTGAACTACAGTGTGGTTCACTAGAACCTGCCTGGTTGCCCCTCTGCTGTCGCCTGGGTAAACTGTGTTGCTGCCTCGACCAGGTTTCATTCAAAGTGTGAAGCTTGTGTTAAAAATACGAGTGGCGCAGCTCCGGTACCAGGCGGCAAACCACTTTGTGTATGACTAACAGCTATCACACTCTTGCCCTCCCATTTAACTAGATTTCATCATCAAGTACCCACAGTATCTACAATACTCATGAATACTCTCATAGTCATCTTACTATCTGTCATTCCTTATATATGACCAAACCACATGAGATTGCTATGCTATATCCCCTCAACCACTCAACATTTCATTCCTTCACCTTTATTTGACATAACAAGCCTTTTATGAACACTCGTTACTTTCATCATCCATCCCTCCAAAACCACAAGCACTTTTACAAATATCCATTTCAACTCCTTGGATCCCTGATCTTTGTCTTTCATTCCTTACCTAAGTCTCACATATGTGATTGTTGGTACAATTATTCCATATATCCTTCCCTTCAGAGAGAGAGAGAGAGAGAGAGAGAGAGAGAGAGAGAGACCGTGCATAGCGGAAAGGTGTGAAATATTTTAGTTGATCCCCTTTCACTAACCCCACTTCATATGGAAGCTTTTAAGCCGATAAGTTAATTTAGCTGAGATCAGAAAAACGTGGAAAGTTGAGTGGAAAAGGGACAGGTGGGACAAGTGGACAATCCAGAGATAGTCAAGGAAGTCCGTAATTATTACTGGAATAAGATAAGTACTTTCAATATATAATATAAGGAACAAAAAATACCACAAAAAAATGGTCTAAAATCGTGTTATATGACGATTTGCGTAACCATGGTTCCTCTCGTGCGTGTACGTAAATCACAAAAATATGTGTGCGTACGAAACGTAGTGCATACTCACCTCTACATTAACTCAAATCCCTATATTCGCCAAAACAAGTTCCTGGGAGCACTTGCAAGTTGCCCCCTAACCTCCAAAATGACAATAAAGTCTACGAAAATAACGCACATCATTTCACAATTTTTACTACAATTTTTTTTTTAATATAAAAAGCGCTCACCTTCACCAAGTTTTGGTGTAAACGGGGAAAACTTGGTGGCAGTGAATTTTTTTATTTTTTTTATTACTCATGCTCTAATATGGGGGCACGCCTCCCAGGTTAAGGCCGATTCACACAATGGGCTATATTAAAAAAAAAATTGCGATCCGTTACACCGCGCGGCGACAAGCAGGAATCAGTTTGTACACTGGACGTGTTGCGTTGTCCGTGCGATGTCCTCTGCCCTGATTTCCATCATACTTCTTCCCAGACCATTACAGGTGAATTTTCAACAAAACCGAGAGTAACATACATACATTGTGAATGCACACGTGTTATATTTAAGGTCAAATTAGGTCCAGGAGGCCTTATATGGTTGTGATAGCTGATGAGGAGTGCCGTGGCGACCACCACCACCAGACGGTTGTGGTGGTGGTCGCCACGGCACTCCTCATGGTGGTGGTCAGCCATTTTCAGGTAGCGTGACGTTCAAAGTTTCGACAGGGGATGCTTGCAGCCTATGTTGATCCCAAGAAGGCGTTTGACTCAGTGCATCGTGAGTCACTCTGGGATCTTCTGCGACTTCGCGGGATCCCTGCAAGGACTATAGGTTTGATGACTAGCCTGTATTCTGGGACTGAGAGTGCTGTGAAGTGTGGGGGAGGTGTATCCAGCTTCTTTGCTATGAATACAGGAGTGAGGCAAGGGTGCGTCCTTGCCCCATCACTTTTCAACACTTGTATGGACTGGGTATTGGGCAAAGTTGTACATCAAAGTGATTGTGGAGCATCCCTCGGCAACACCAAGATCACTGATCTTGTTTTTGCCGATGATGCAGTAATCTTTGCTGAGCGCTGGAGGTCCTGGTGATGGCTCTCGAAGCGCTGCACGAGGAGGCAAAGCCTTTGGGGCTTGAGGTCTCCTGGCTTAAGACCAAGTTCCAGGTGTTTGAAGGCTTACTAGATGAAACAGTACAGTCTGTTCATGCGTGCAGGGAGGACATTGAGATCTTGGAAAGTTTTACATACCTTGCTAGCGCAGTCCATAATGACGGCGGGTCACGTCAATAAGTCTTACGGCGGATTGGCATAGCCCACGGTGTTATGGACTCGCTCAGCAGGAGTATTTGACGTTGTCGGTACCTGTGCAGGAGGACAAAGATCCGGATCTTCAAATCGCTTGTGATCCCTGTCTTACTCTATGGTTGTGAGACATGGACACTAAATAGTGACTTGAAGAAACGAATCGATGCCTTTGGTAATAAGTGTCTTCGCAGAATCATGGGGTATCGCTGGGATGATTACGTGTCAAATCAGCGATTGCACCGTGAGACTGGATCGAGGCCTATTATCTGTATAGTCCGTCAGCGCCAACTTCGGCTATATGGGCATGTGGCACGCTACCCTGAAACCGATTCTTCCCATCGGGTTGTATCTGTAAGAGACAATCCGGCGTGGAGGAGGCCAATGGGGCGCCCACAAGGCTCGTGGCTGAGGCAAGTTGATGTTTCTTGTCGAGAGCTGCTAGGTATGGGAAAGAAGCCTGCATGGGGACTCGCGCGTGGTGACCCCCGGGAGTAGCGTCATAGGGGGGGCGAGGCGACGCGTTCCCCGGCGTATGCTCCCAATGATTGATTGATTGACGTTCAAATGTACTCACAAGCATCACTCAGGCCCATTTTTTCTCCATCAACGCCTCAGACAAGTGGCGAAACTAACAAAGCTGTTATTTTAATGGCAGAAATAAAAAATTAGGCTAGTAAAAGGAATTAAGATCTGTGTAAAGTAGTCAAAATAATAATGCCGCCCTGGACTCGCTTGTTGGTACGTCTGCGCAGCTCTACACTGGCCGGGGAGTTGAAAACAATTCTTGACTATCCCACCCGTGAGGTTACGACGGTCGGCAAAATCCACCAGCCAGGACTCGACGAGCATTCTTGAATACAGCCATATACAATCAAGGCACCTTCTCATCAAAACCGTTAAAATTTCTTACGTTCAAACAAATGGACGTGTTCACAGCAAACGGTCCGCCACCGTCACGGTTCCAGCACATCATCGTTCCGTCACATAACTGTTTCTATGGAAAATATTTTTTTGACGTGATACAACGGTCCCGTGCTGATGCTTATAATTTTTTCAAGGATATACGTATGTACATAACCAAAACAGTTCCCTTGTAGAGTTCAACTCCTCTTCTTCATCAAACAAAAGTGCTATTAATTCAAACTATTTTTAACCATAATATCTGAGGAGCCATGCGATGGAAACGTTTCAGCCTGAGGTTGAACCCAAACTGCCGAAAAGTGAAATAGTGTGAATTTCGAAGGAGTAGGCAGTTAGACACCTGCCGCCATGGTGAAATACTCCCGGGGAGGTACTTATGGGGGTGGAGGGGGTGCTGCAGACTTGTCTTGGAAATTTCCCTTGTTTTCTCTGTCTATATCCCTTAGTGTCTCAAATATGCAAGAGCGTAGCTGCAGCCTGTACTCTAAAGACAACTTCCTTTACTACTCACACTACACTACACACACCTTACATCCCTACACTTTCTTTATTCCAAAATTATAAAAATGGCTGTCAATAATCCTGCCTCGAGACCCTTAGTGGGGAGGGGACCACAAATATCTTCAGGTCAGACCATCTGGTGACGACTCGAGGTGTCTTGATACTTCCTCTAACTTTATTTCTTTAAAATTTTGCAACATTAGTGGTTTTAGTTCTAACTTTCAATCTCTGGAACATCACCTCTCCTCCTCTAAACATCATCTTCTTTTCTCACCAAAAACACAGGTATATGTGAGTTAATCTCTTTTATGTTTCATCTTACTGTCTCTATTCTCATTTTCAATCCAAAGTTGGCTGTTTCGTGTATGTACGCAACGACATCACTTGTTTCTAACATCTGGTTTCGACTTCAGTGTCACTCTCTTACTACATTTATCTGTGCTGTATATCTGTCACCTAACTTCTCGGACAATGTAAAACTATCCGACTATTAAATAAACAAAGTGGAGCACATTTCATCTTATTTTCCTTTTGCAGAAATTTCCATTCTTTGGGATTTTAATGTTCACCACCAGTTTTGGGTTTCATCTTTTTTCACTGACCAACCTGGTGAACAAGCCTTAAACCTTTCTATCCTCCAGGACCTAGAGCAGCTGGTGCAGCACCCTACCCGTATTCCTGACCGCCGACACGCCCAACATTCTTGATCTTTTCCTAACTACTAACCCTTCTGCTTACTGTGTGAAACTTTTCAATCAATTGAAAAGTTGCCAACTTCTCCGTTGGGCTCCTCCGATCACAATCTTATTTATGTAATCTGTCTTATCGCTCCGGTGCCACCTCGGTAACCATCGAAGAATAAGTACTTCTGACATTTCAACTCAGCTAAGTGGGAGGACTTAAGGCAGTACTACTCTGATTTTCCATTGAATGATTATTTTATTGCTTCCATGTCAGAAACCAATGTCGTTGAGCAGAGCGCATTTCTGAGGTCATTGTCTCTGGCATGGAGACGTACATACCACATACTTTCTCTAATTATAAAGCCCGTCAATCTTGGTTTAACTCTGCTTGTTATCATGCTGTCCAAGATAGAGAGGCGGCTCACAGACGGTACCGTAACCATCCATTTCCTGAAATTCATGCCCTATAAATTTATGCCATTAATCATGCCAAATATTTTCTTCAACTTACCAAAAACTCCTTCATCAATAGAAAATGTCAAAATCTTTCTGAATTTCTATTTTTTATTAAACTCCTCTCGTGATTTCTTGGATATAGCTAAAAACATCTATAACATTGTTTTATACTTCATTATATTTCCCTCCTATGCTTCACCCAGATGGCTCCACAGCTATGTCATCTATTTCTAAAGCTGCTCTATTTGCTAAAAACTTTGCGAAAAACTCCACTCTGATTGATGAAGGGCTTGTTCTCCTTCTCCTCCACACTCTGACTACGTTGTGCCTGTTATTAAGATCCTTCATAATGATGTTTTCTTTGTTCTTTCTGGCCTAGATCCTCGGAAGGCTTACGGTCCTTACGGAGTCCCTCCTATTGTTCTCAAAAACTGTGCTTCTGTGCTTGCACCCTGCCTGGTCAAACTTTTCCGTCTTTGTCTATCTACTTCCACCTTCCCTTCATGCTAGAAGTTTGCTCACATTCAACCTGTTCCTAAGAAGGGTGACCGTTCTAATCTTCAAACTACCGTCCTATAGCTTTGACTTCGTGTCTTTTTAAAGATTTTGAATTTATACTTAATAAGAAGATTGTTAAGCATCTATCTGGTGAGAATCTTCTATCTGATCGTCAGTACGGTTTCCGTAAAGGGCGATCTACTGACACTCTCCTAGCTTTCCTAACTAAATCTTGGTCATCCTCCGTTTGAGGTTTCGGTGTAGCTTTTGCTGTTGCTCTTTAGTCCATGAGCCAAGACCCGAATTTTGGGATATCGGTACCACCCGGGGTGACTAATTCTCTTAGGTGTTTTTAGCTTGCTACATGTCTCTAGTTTATGTTTTGATATGATAGCCCTTGCACACTGGTAGCTTAATGGTCGTTATCACTTCTTGAATAGACACACCCTACCGAAAATTCAGAAAAATTTTAAAATGTCAATATTGGGGACAGGAATGCCTAAATGTCACTAAAATGAATATAGTAATTGTCACATTTAATACAAGTCCTGTAAATACACACTAAGCATGCCATGGGCTTGTACTTACTATTATGGCCAATTAATCCTCCTCAATATCATCTACGTCAGACTCGGAATCTGACTGTTGTGCTACCGGCTCTTCTTCAATAGCCTTGTTCTGGCATGTCTGTAACCTGCACATGTCCGTACACTTCAGGCCATTGCTGAGGCAAGTGCACTTAGGGAGCTCGCATGACCGCACACACTTGCAGGACAGTAGCTGCATAACAGCATCTGGTGCTGGTGAGCCTCGCATCCAGTTGACAGCAAGCTTGCCGTCCTCATCTGTCATCCAGCCGCAGTCTGTTGGGTTCGCAACAAATGGCTGGCTCTGCAGACTTCTCCTCCAGATCGCAGCCTGGTAGTTTGCACGTAGTGCATGCATGAAGAGGCAGTCCTCACAAGGAGGGAGTTGACTTGACTCCACCTCTCCACGTCTCGCACAGAACAGCTCATACCGAAGCTTGTTCACCTCAGTTGTGTGGGTAGATGGCAGGTACATGTGGCAGGTGATTTCCTGTAGCTTCTCAAAGAGTTCAGGAGACACTTCCCATGAGCGCCCAAGTTCGTGGAAAGCATCCTGGTATGTCTTGTCCATCTTCACCTGCTTGAGTGTCGTCATCTTCCCCCGGCCAGCGAATGCACTGACGGTATCACAGCCTGTAAAGGCATGCATACCAATCAATGAATCACACACGCTGCCTCCCAGTGTACGGCTCAGTGTGGTGATATCCAGGAATCTTGTCCGGTTCTTCGTCCCGCACTTCTGGAACAGGTGGGATGGGATCTTGTGGCACATGCCCAGACACAGGACCATGACGTCTGTATCCTCTGCAGTGATGATGACAGACTTGTACCCAGATTCTGCTGCATGAAGTGCATGGAGAAGGAGGCGTGTGTCTGCTTCTTCTTGACTTGACTTAAGCTCAGGAGCCTCTTCCCACTGCTCTTTGGTGATCTTGAAGCAGAGCTGCTCACATGTGACATACAGCTCCTTGCCCTCGAGCTTCTCCCTGTGCTGTGGTTTTTTTCCATTCTTCTACCAGGAACTTGATGAGACTTGCCTTGTTGGAGGAACTACCGAGTAACTTTCTCCACTGCTGGATGTTGTGCCCAGGTTGAATGTTCTTGAAATGGATCCCTGTGCCTGCACTTCTGTTGGCTCGTTCTGCATCTTGATGGATGTCTCCTTGTAGACGTCAAACACAACATCAATGCGCCTGCTCTTAGCACCCTCATGGACAACGTGACTCAGTGCTGTGCCTGCAAGCTGTGAAAAAGTGTTGTCGTTTCCCTTCAGTTTCTGGACCAGGCTCATCCCATCAATTATGGTAGCAGAGGGCTCGGGGATCACCTCTGCAGGAGAAACATTCCTCTCCAACTCCCTTGCTAGGGCAGCCTTGTTGGTCTTGCGGAGAGACCCATCACCGCTGGCAAGTGCCCATGGCAAAGGCCCCAGGGGATGAGCCAAGACATCACTCATTTTGAGCTTTCTGTTCTCAGCAACAAGGATCATCTGGCCAAATAGGTTCCTGTCAGCCTTCAAGATAGCCTCCTTGGCATGGCCTTGTGAGCGTGGCTTCATTCTGATGTTAGTGAACGTTCTCAGTTTCGTCTTCGTCATCGTGTCATGAAACTGTATAGTTGGCGTATCGGTCTCCAGGCGCTCTTCCTTGAAGGCTTGATATGCATCCTCTCCTATTCTGTAGGCCCCTAGAAGGTCTTTGGCAACTTCTGGTGGTGCTGTAGTCGCAGTGACAAACTGACAAGATCTCCTTGCTCTGCGTTGAAGGGGTTCAACCAGCTGGTCTCCATCAGTTGAACTAAAGATTGGACATCGGCCTCATCTCTTCTAATCCTGGGCATCTGTAGGTCTGGGTGGCTGAAGTCAGTATACTTTTGGCCTACTACCATGGCCCTGAGCTGCCTCAAGTATCTGCTGCGATACTCCGATGTCAGGTAGTACCTGGCGACAGCTCCACCTTTCAGGCTGAAGCCTTTTGTGCCCCCTGGTGTCTGGGTGTCTTTGTTGATCGTCTCTTCGATGGTCTGGTCCACAGGAATCCGTCCAAAGGGATTCTTGCTACCGATCTGGACCGAAAAGCCACCTTGCATGAAGTGTTCATGGACCTCTGGGTGTTCAATGGGCAGTCGAGACATCATGGCATAGTAGTAGGTCAGGAATCGGGCATAGTTCACCTTGTCATAGGCAAAACACCACGGTATCATCTGTCGGATTGCTCCTAGGTGAAGCATCCAGTTGCCTTCTCTGGAGGCTTGAACCAGGTCCAGCATGATCTCAACCATGTCCAGGTATGACATCCAGAATGCTGAGAGGTTGTGTTCATCTCTTAGGGTCTCAAGATAAACTTGGAAGAGCTTCAGGATATGTGTGCATGATTCACTCTCCATCAGCTCTTGAAAGGTTCCCTGAGACACATTGCTGTGGAAGCTGTTGATGTTCTTCAGTGTTCCATCCAGATGGTGTATGTCCCTTGAATGTTTTTCTTCTAGCCATGGAAGGAAGCCTTTCCATGCAAGCCTCATCAGTGCTTCATACACGAGCTTGTGCAGTCTCACTGCTCTGTTGTACCTCCGGCCGTCCATCACCCCTGACACTGATCCTTCTGCGATGACACCTGATTCACACACACAGATCTCTAAGACCTGCATCCTGAAACCTCTTCCCTATGGTGGAGAGGAGATTGCAGATTGTGTGGAAGACGCCCATCCTGATGATAAGTGTCTTGAAACTTCTCTTGTTTCCAGAGAACCTCGGCAGCTTTGGCATAGAGTGCTTGATCAAACACGCACACAATCTTGTTAAGCTGTAAGGACTGCATGATGGCATGCGTTTGCTCCAAGACTTCATTAACGGTGGACATTTCTGTTGCGGGAGCATTGATAGTGGCAGGTAGCTTACAGTGTCCTGGACCACTGCAATGTCTCTGCGGATTTTGATGTTGAACCCAGTCCAACTGCTGATGGACTGGTTCTCATGGTTGACATTCGAGTAAGAAGCCAGATATGGTTCTTGGTCTTTGAATCCTGGACCTCTTTGGTAGTGTCGACATACGCAGTCTCAATCCTGGGTGGCCCTGCCCGCCGCCCAACATTGTATATTGGCAGAATTGATGCGGTCAGAGTGATGCTTCTTATCTGGACTTGGTAATCTCTGGCAGGACCTTCTCTGGCACAGAGCCTGCAACCTGGAACTGGACAGCAATGCCATTGACTCTGTGAGAAGTACCTGCTCCACTTAGTGTCTCTTTCAAGTCGGTCGATGTTATCCCAGGCCAGGTTGTGAACACACCAGGGTAGATGTTTGCTGGCAGTGGAATGTCATCCTTTGAACATTCCAGCTTCTGGATACAAAGGGCTGTATCGATCTCCTCAAACATTGAGTAGGACACACAGTGGCCAAGACGATTCAGAGTTCGGATCAGTTCTGTGTTTCCTGTCAAACACTTTACAGCATTGGACAGCAGTACGTGCTTGGGTGGCTTTGTCTTGCCACTGGTAACAGCAAAGACCAAGTCACTGCCGAAGGATGTGGCAAGACGTTGAGCTCTTTCAGAGGGAGTTTGACACTCACACTCTCCTGTCAGCAGGGTGTGCAGGAATTTAGTGACTGCTGCAGGAATAACATTCTGATCTGTATCGGGAGGCCATGGCTGACTCACATCTTGCTTATTGATCTCATTCCTCAGCTGCATTCCTGCTTTGGTTAAGATATCTTCAGAGTTAGCTGCTCTTGCTTCTTGCAGATCTTTTGTCATTTTGTGTGCTTGTCGGGCAAGGTCGTCCATTGAGAGGCTGCGTGGATAGATTAGAAGCTTACCTTTCTCATCTGGGACAAAGCGTAGTGATTCCCCAAACTCGGTTTCAATCTTTCGGCGAACATGTTTCTTTGTCGCTGGTTTCAGTTGGATAATACCACGGGACATCATGGATCTCTCAAGCCTAGATGTGAGGTTTATCATAGGCAGTACCTCTGGGTTGGGGAATAATTCAGTCCTTATATACAAGAAGAGTTCCTCGAGGGCTTCTATCTCAGCCTCTCGTAGCGTGCTCCCTCGCTTTCTTCCTGATTTTCACCTGCACCAGACCTGGCGGCCGCTGGGGAATCATCTTTTGTGAAGAGTTTGTAGCACGACTTGTGGTAGTGACCCTCTGCAGCAACAAGGTCTCTGCTAAGTAAACCAAGGATTCTCTGGTTGAGTTTCCTTGTTGCTGCTCTGCGGATCTTCTCATCTGCTCGTAGCTCAACACACTGGATGAGTGGCTCCCTTGTCTTTGCTGCTTTCATGTACTTGCTTGACTTCTCGCAGAAGAGACATACTTTGGCATACACCCTGCTAGTACTAGGGGCATCCCTTGATGCCCTCCTCCTGGGGTCGACGCTTGCTGATTCTATCTTGACACCCTTGGCAAGGATAGAATCCAGTGACTTCTTCATTGTAAAGAGACTACGACATTTACGGTGATAATGTATGTGTGGTATTCCTCCTTCTTCAAGGCCCTTGGCTGCTTCCAGGACTGGATCATGCTGCCTGATCTCTGCAGCCCTGAGCAATGTGTTCCAGGAGTCCAAATCCTGTGGTGACACCAGAGCATCGCTGTCATCATCAGAGCAGTGGATGATACAGTCGATCCGTGCTCTCTTCCTCGCTGATGGTTGGTTGCATCATGCCGTCAGACAGTCAGCACACACCTGCAAAAAAAATATCACCATTAAACATTACATGAACAAACAAACAAACACATTTACATGGAAACCATTCTACATATGTTTGCTCCTTCCAATAATAAATTATCCCCAAAATATCACAAAAAATCACCAAATATGAAATAAACCCCTAAATATGGGGAAACTTGAAATATACATCGGAATAACTCTTGTAGAAAATCAAATTAGCTACAAGAGCTGTTGGAATATATTTTTCAATTTCTCCCATATTTAGGGATTTATTCCAGATTTATGGGAAAATACCCAAAATTAATTTTTTTTAGGGTAAATCCCAAAATATGAGGAAATTTGAAAAATACCTAGGAACAACTCTGGTAGAGAATCAAATTCTACATAGGTGTCCAAAGTTTCGCAACGATCGTGTGATTGATTTTAAAGAAAATGAGGAAAACCCCGAGCGTCACGCTGAAAATCTTTTTTTATGGGTAGCACCCCCATTGCATCAAAAAATCAGACTAAGCTACCAGTGCGGGAAGGCTATCATATCTTAATGTATTTACAGTCACTCTATAAACATTTTAGTACCATTCGTGTTTAGTCACCCCAGGTGGTACCGATATCTGGCCTGGCTCATGGACTACTTGTCATTTCAAAAGCTTTTGATCGAGTCTGGCTCAAGTCTATAATTTCTAAACTACTACTACTTCATCGGTTTATATCCTTCTCTTTGCACCTTCATCTTAAGTTTCCTTTCAAACCGTTTTATTGCTACTACCGTAAACGGGCATTGTTTTTTTTCTTAAGTCTATTAATAGTGGTGTTCCTCAGTGTTAATTGATATTATTCCAATCAAAACAAACTAAATCTGAGTGCTGCTATGTTGAATATTAGGTTTTCACTAGCAAAACTAAATATGTTTTTTTATATACTCACGACCATGTTAGGAAGGTATATTATTTGAAATACAGTGTACACAAATATGTACTTCGAAGCTTTTGATGTTTTTCTTCTTCAAAATACAATACCTTTTTTTACGTTGGAGCCTATAGCGCCTGTAGGCTATTTTTTCTTTTGAGGGCTCAGGTGGTTGACCCTGCACATTCTGGAGAGTCGTCGTCGGTCGCTCTCGCCCGTTGGTGGCGCAGGCTGGATTTTTATAGTGACACCTGTGGTCTTAGGTGAAGATCCCGTTTTCTGTGGTGTTCGTATCCTCAGTCAGGCTCATGCTGCCACCTGGTGTTTCCTCCGTCGCACACGCAATCGAAAGAACAGGTATAGCTGCATGCGGGTTTATTCAGCCACTCGACGATGGATTTGACAGTTGCTCCTTGGTGGGACTTGAACTCGGGACCTTCTGCTCCCCTACCAGACTCTTGTCGGCCGCATTAAAGAAGGTCGAAGAGTTGCCCTCGGAAGAATTCGAACTCGGGACATTGAGCTCACCACTTCAAGATGCTAACCACTCGGTTTCCGCCTCCCTCTATCTGTCATATCACCCACTTTTTTTGTATTATTCATTAATGATTTTCTAAGTCTAACTCAATGCCCTATCCACTCCTACGCTATGATTTCACCCTACATTTTTGAACGGCGTTCAGTTGACGTCCAACTCTACATGAACTAAGTGATTCATGGAGAAATGCCAAACCACCTAATTTTTTTTCTTTTTGAACTTTTTCTATAATTTCTGATTGGGGCAAAGCAAACTTTGTTTTGTTCAATACCTCATTAAAACCCAATTTCTTCACCTATCTACTCGACATAACCTTCCAGACAACTATCCCGTCTTCTTCAACGACAAATAACTCTCTCCATCTTTTGCAATGAACATTCGAGGACTATCCTTGACTAAAAATCTGAACTGGCTTCAAATATCACATTTCATCTCATGATAAAACAGCTTGTATGCTGTTAGGTGTCCTGTGGCGCCTGCGTCCATCTTTTTTTCTCCCTCCCAGTTGTTTGCACTGTATCGGGGCATTATCCCATTATCCGCCCATGTATGGAGGATGTCTCTCAAGTTTGGGGGGATCCACTCATACAGCTCTCCTAAACAGGCTTGAGTCAAAAGCTTTACGTCTCATCAACTCTCCTCCTCTGACTAACTGTCTTCAATCTTTAAATCACCGCCGCAATGCTGCTTCTCATGCTATCTTTTACCGTTACTTTCATGTTCACATGCTCTTCTGAACTTGCTAACTGCATGCATGCCTTCCCCCCTCCCGCAACCTCGCTGCACAAAACTTTCTACTAATTCTCATTCCTATTATGATCATCTCCCTAATGCAAGAGTTAACCAGTATCTTCACTCTTTCATCCCCTTCACTGGTAAACTCTAGAACTTTCTTTCTGTTTCTATTTTGCAACCTTCTTACGACTTAGGAGTAACGAAAGGAATAACAAGACATTTCCCGAGCTAAATTGGCCCACTCCCCCTTATTATATTATCTTACTATTTTCTTTATAGGGACTAGCAATTAAGTGGGCTTTTTGTTACTTCATTTTGTTTGTTCTTGTCCAGTCCTTTATGATGTAAGAAAAAAGAAAAAAGAAAAAAGAAAAGAAAAGAAAAGAAAAAAAAAAATATATGGCTGCCGGAATGTTACCGTGACGTGATAAGATGGTTCCGTGATAATGTAGTGTGAATCGGCCTTTGGAAATCCGTGGTCTAAAAGTAAAATATACAACAAAATATAGTTTTCATTTTTTTTTACAATTTTTCTAAACAATTTTTGCATAACTTCGAATTTTAATGTTATACCATTTTTTGTTAATAAAACGTGCGTACATTAAAATTTTCGTTAAGGCAAACATGTATTAAGTGGGTATATGTGTACTTTGCTTTTACTTCTCTCCAAAACAATCAACTTACTTTTGTTAACATTCACCCACGGATTCCATTTTCTGCACATATTATCAAACACGTTTGCAACTTTCCGTATAGTAAAATTACAGATTTACATCATGTTATGGATTTTATTTGATACTCTGTTTATGCATCCCTACATTATATTATGTATGAATAAAAAGACCTAATGTATAGAATAAAATGTAAATGTATATAAAGAATAAAAAGACGTGTCCTAGTTTAACAATATAAGTTAAGGTAGTTATTATTATTTTTTTTACTGTAAACTGAATGTTCATCATATCAATTTAACAGGAAATTTATGAACTTGAACAATACTTTCCAAAATAATGTGTTGAATTTTTTTTT
>JACEEZ010002651.1:117500-132500 GCA_016584305.1 Chionoecetes opilio
TATATATATATATATATTATATATGTAGATTCAAGAAGGTTTGCAGAATAGTCCCCATGAATATAGCAGATAGGTTCCACGAAGCCTCCTTATAAACTAAAAACTTTGTATATTGAGGGGATAATATGTTGGTTGAATGGGGACGAATTCTTTAGCACAAACTACACTGATTCGTGAATGCAGTTTATTTCCTAACAGGTCACAACACATGCACAAACTATCATCACCTGTCTCTGCTCACCACTGAATCCTTTTTGAAACAATAATATTCTATGACCTTCCTGTTTCACAGAATCGATAAACCTATCTACACCTAGTTGGACTGCTTTGGAGATAAAAAAAAAAAGGCCCATACCTTAAAGGGCACCTTTTTTATCCTTTTTCACCCGCGTTTAACACTTTCGGCCTCTATGAATCCATTTAAAAAAAATTGTCTATTGTATAATATAATCAGTAAGAAAACACATGCACAAACACATATAAAGAATGTAAGAAAAAAAGTAGTAACCTTTGGTATTACATAAGAACATAAGAAAATAAGGAAGCTACAAGAGGTCGCAAGACCAACTCGAGGTAGTTCCTTTTACTAAATACTACCTACATCCACCTTTCATCCCCATCCATGAAATTATCTAGGCTCCTTTTAAAGCTCTCTAATGACTCCACACTAACTACTTTTCTAATGAGTCCATTCCAATCATTTACCACCCTATTTGTGTACCAGTTTTTCCCAATTTCTTTTTTAAATCTACGCTTTACCAGCTTGAATCCGCTATTTCTAATTCTACCCTGATTACTAGCCGTAAGAACTTATCTACATCTCCTTAATTGTATCTCTTTATCCACTTAAAAACTTATATCAGATCGCCCCTTACTCTACGCCTCTCGAGTGAGTGTAAATTTAGTAGCTTCAATCTCTTCTTATAACTAATGTTACGCATCCCATGTATCATTTTGGTCATCCTTCTCTGCACTGATTCAAAAAAAGCTATATCCATCCTGTAATACGGAGACCAAAACTGAATTCTGCTTTCCATCCCTTCTTTTATGTTCCTCAAGGCAAGCGACCCTTGGCTGCCTTAACATACTCCAGAGCGTCAGGTCATGACCCATCCTGCGACCCTCTCGTTCCTACCAATATCAGGTTACCGTGGAGCCCATTTATCTCCCCTCCTCCTAGCAAGAGTCAGGTGCTGTTATCTTACACTCTTAACAGCATACATCAAGTCATACACACATATTTCATGTCCTGTAGACATCACATCTCTCCTCCCCAGAATAATTTTCCTTGAGGGAAATTCTCTACAGCCTAGAATCTAGATAGACAGCCAGGAATTACATTATCCTTACCTTTAACATGCTGTATCTCTAAGCTAAATTTCTGCAAATACAAACTCCATATCATTAACCTTTGATTACTGTTATTAAACTTACACAAATATTTTCATAGCCTATGATCAATATATACTATTATGGGTCCTGGATGAGGATCCAAGTACACTTCAAAGTGCTGAAGAATAGATACAAGTGCCAGTAATTCCTTTTCTAGTGTTGCATTTTTCTTTTAGCAGAATTCGATTTCTTGCTATGATATGCTACAGGATGGTCCACTGATTTTACATTGTCTTGCAACAATACACCTCCTATCCCTACATCACTTGCATCGCAGGCAAACATAAAAGGATGCTCAAAATCTGTGGCAGATAACACTGGCTCACAACACAAAATATCTTTTAGTTGCACGAATGCCTCTTCACACTGTTCAGTCCACTCAAACATTCCCCGCCCCTTTAACAAGTCTGTAGGAGGTGTCATAACCATGGCAAAGTTTGGCACAAATCTGCGTTAATAACCTACCACACCCAAAAATCTCCTGACATCACGCTTACACGGAGGTTGAGGCATATCCATGGTAGCCTGTATTCTGGCTTGAGGTGGCCTTACCTCTCCCTCCCTCAATCATTGGGGGCATACACCGGGGGGCGCGTCACCTCACCCACCCTACGACGCCACTCCCGGGGGTCAGCACGCACGAGTCCCCATGCAGGCTCCTTTCCCATACCAAGCAGCTCTCAACAAGAAACATCAACTTGCCCCAGCCACGAGCCTTGTGGGCGCCTCCTTGGCCTCCTCCACGCCGAATTGTCTTACAGATACAACCCGATGGGAAAGATCGGTTTCAGGGTAGCGTGCCACATGCCCATATAGCCAAAGTTGGCGCTGACGGACTATGCAGGTAATAGGTCTCGATTCAGTCTCACGGTGCAATCGCTGATTTGATACGTAATCATCCCAGCGATAACCGATGATTCTGCGAAGACACTTATTACCAAAGGCATCACTTTAACACTTTAACGCTTTAACACTTTATTATGTTTGCCATTTTACAAATTTTTATAATGATTATAACAGGATATGGGGTTGCAAACAGCCCTTTACAAGCAAAAGCTTTTTGGGCAAACTTTCGATTTCGTGGGCATCGATTCGTTTCTTCGAGTCACTATTTAGTGTCCATGTCTCACAACCATAGAGTAAGACAGGGATCACAAGCGACTTGAAGATCCGGATCTTTATCTTCCTGCACAGGTACCGACAACGCCAAATACTCCTGATGACCGAGTCCATAACACCGTGGGCTATGCCACTCCGCCGTAAGACTTCTTGACGAGACCCTCCGTCATTATGGACTGCGCTACCAAGGTATGTAAAACTTTCCAAGATCTCAATGTCCTCGCCGCACACATGAACAGACTGTACTGTTTCATATAGTAAGTCTCCAAACACCTGGACCTTGGTCTTAAGCCAGGAGACCTCAAGTCCCAAAGGCTTAGCCTCCTCGTGCAGCGCCTCGAGAGCCATCACCAGGACCTCCAGCGACTCAGTAAAGATTACTGCATCATCGGCAAAACAAGATCAGTGATCTTGGTATTGCCGAGGGATGCTCCACAGTCATTTTGATCTACAACTTTGCCTAATACCCAGTCCATAAACGTGTTGAAAATTGATGGGGCAAGGACGCACCCTTGCCTCATTCCTGTATTAACAGGAAAGAAGCTTGATACACCTCCCCCACACTTCACAACACTCACAGTCCCAGAGTACAGAACAGTTATCAAACCAATAGTCCTTGCATGAATACTGCGAAGTCGCAGAAGATCCCATAGTGACTCACGATGCACTGATTCAAACGCCTTCTTGAGATCAAAATAGGTTGCAAGCATCCTCTGTCGAAACTCACGTCGGCGTTCCACCAGGACACGATTACCTCTCCCTGCTCCACCAGATATCCTGAGTAGAGAACCTGGGCCTTCACAAAGTCATATTTCTTCAAGTTTACAACCAGGTTAACATCGGCCAAGCGGTCAAGACAAGCTTGTAATCTACCCACAAGTTCTTCCTAGGTATTACTGAAAATCACCACATCATCAATGTATACTACACAGCCTTCTACTCTTTCCAATACCTGATTCATCATCTTCTGAAACGTTGCTGAGATATTTGAAAGACCGTATGCCATGACCTCACTCCTATAGGTTCTCCCTAGAGTTGTGAAACATGTAATCGCTTGTGCCCTGGGGGTCAATTCTATCGACCAATATCCCTTCATTAAAATCTAATTTAGTGACATACTTAGCACTGCCTATATGATCTATACACCATCAACACATGACAAAGGATATGCGTCTTTCTTAGTCAGCTCGTTAACTCGCCTGTAGTCGACACAGGCGATAGGGTCCGTCTGACTTCGGCACTAGCGTTATTGGTTAGCTCCAAGGACTGCATGCTGGCTCGATCAAGTCATGACGGAAAATGTAGTTTAACTTTTCCTGAATAACTTTGGCTTTGTGCGGGTTGACGCGATACCCTAACTGTCTCACTGGCTCCGCGTCGCCCACATCCGCGTCATGCATTGTTACCTGGGTCCGGCCTGGACCGTCACGGAAGACACTACTGTACTGCTCCAAGATGTCAGTTAGCTCCTTATTTCGTCCCTCCTCCAAGTGGCTCAGTTTCTGTCACAGTTGCTCCCAGGAATGTGGATTATTTCTCCACGCTCTCAGGATCCTCATCTGCCATCTCAGTAGCGTTACTCTCCTCCATCACTCACCCCGCCGCTCGCTGTTCAGACACGTCCTCTCCACCTTCTTCCACGCTGTAGGCTAGAATCACGCCTTCAGCGGCTGCTTCATACCTGCCGCTGCTTATGTCAACATAGGGCTTTAACATGTTGATATGATACGATCCCCTCGCTTTTCTGCGGTCAGGAGTGGCCACAACGTAGTTTACAACTCCCACCTTTCTTTCCACTGTATAGTGTCCCGAGTACCTGGCTTGGAGTGAGTGACCTTTGAGAGGGAGCAGTAACAGTACTCTCTCCCCCTCCTTGAACACTCTCTCCCTCGCCTTCCTGTCATACCACGTCTTCTGTCTGGTCTGTTGACGAAGGAAGATCTCCTGACGGACATGTTCACGGGCGAGCTCCCGACAACCTTGTAATCTCTCTCGCAGGTCCAACACAGTTTTTAGTAGCCCTGGTCCTGACTGATTTCCTAACCACCTTTCCCTCACTATATTCATAGGGCCTCTGACTTCATGTGTAAACATTATTTCAAAAGGGCTAAACCCTAGAGACTCGTTCACAGCGTCTCTCGTAGTAAACAATACATATAGTAATCCCTTATCCCAGTGTCGCTCCTGCTCCTGACAAAATTTCCTTAACATAGATTTGATAGATTTATGAGAACGTTTCAGAGCTCCCTGACTCTGTGGATGGTAGCAGCTAGAGGTGATATGTGTGATCTCCACCTCATTCAAAGCTTGTTTGAACACTAAAGACATGAAATGTATGATCCCTGATCAGATTGGAGTTCTTTGGGCATGCCAAACAGAGAAAAACTTGAACAAGACTTATACAATTACTTTGGTCGAAATTTTCCTCAGCGGCACTGCCTCAGGAAATTTAGTTGCCATATCCATCATAGTCAAAATATAAGAATGACCTGACGCTGTTCCTGGCAGAGGTCCGACAATATCAATCAAAACTGTTTCAAATGGGGCTTCAAACACAGGCATGGGGATCAGAGGGGCCACATGAATGACTTGGTTAGGCTTTCCATCTATTTGATAGGTGTGGCAACTCTGACAAAATGTAGCCACATCTCTCTTTATACCTGGCCAGTAAAAGGCTTTCCCAATCCTCTCAAGGGTTTTCCTGACACTTAAATGACCTGCAAAGTTGCTCTCATGTGCTAGTTGCATAATTTCATCTCTATATTCAGGCGGCACCACAATCTGGTGACTGGCACGCCACTCCCCTTCATCCCGCGGCACATTTGGGGGCAACCATCTCCTCATTAATACACCTTCATTCAAATAATACCCGGCAGTGAGGCTGTTGTCCTCTTCCGCTGTATCTCTCATGGCTTTTATTTCCGCTATTTGAGCGCGAATCAGAGCCACTCGGTGAGAGGAGCCTTTCTCCATCACCCCTGGTGTAATTTCATATTAAAAAAAACTCATCAAGGTTCCAGTCTTCCTCTCTCTCACATTCAACGGCGTCACTCACACCCTGATATACCGACCCTCCAGAGCCTGCGCTCTTTGCGCCATACTTCTCGTAATCACACACACAGGGAATATTTCAGGGTCCTCTCTCATAACCTCCCTTACTCCTTCTGTCTCCTCCCTCATTGGATTCTCTGACAAGATTACGGAGGAAATTATCTTCCCCATCACGTCATTACCCAACAGGAGATGGACTCCATTAAACGGGAGCTTATCCAGTATCCACTATAGCCGCGTGAATGATAACTTGAAACAGATCACATCGCAGGTGTAGCCTACTGGTACCACAGCTGTGTGTGTGTGTAACTATTAAGGCATTACAACACGACCCTTTTTCCCACATCCTCAGTAGGGACCACTCCCTTCAGCATCAGAGTTTGACCGCATTATGAGTCACGTAATATTTTCACTGAAACCTTCTCTCCAGCTACTGTGACTTCTCCTTCATAAATAAAAGGCTGAAATAACTTAGTTATCTGCAGAGCACCCTGTCGCGGGAGTCTTTGTCACCCCAGCGAACTCTGATTCTTTACTCAGTGCTGACTCTGCCTGATGGCATGCAATAATTGCGTTAACTGCTCGGACAGGACCCCTTAAATGGGTATCCGCACTGACAACCTCCCTGCCTAGATACTTGTGCTCAGTAATGGGCATATAGATGACCCTAGGCCTGGGGGGCGCCATACATTTCTTTCTCATACAACAGTTATCCAAGAGATCTCTGGTTTCACCACAACCATGACAACTTTTAACTCTGGCATAAACTTGCTGCTCATATCCCTGGTTTACTCTCCGGAGTGGTTCAGGTGGCGAGAAATCTCGTGTAGGCGTGGCCTTAATATAAATGGTACAGGTCCTCCTGCATCCGCTATGGCCTGTAAGCCCTATCAACACCACACTTCCTTGTGAGGTGAAAATTCTCCGCCAGTGCAGCTCTAACGACTCTATTCCTCTTTCCTGCAGATACATGGAGGTCTCTTTCGGGATGCTATTGCAAAATTCCTCGATCAACAATATTTCCCTCAAACTATGAAAATCCTTTGCTTTCACAGCCGAAGCCATTGCTCAAAATAATCCCTCTTAACACGAGCAAACTCTGTGAAGGAGTCATGGGCCTGTTTTCTCGAAGTGCGAATTTTTTGTCTATATGTCTCCGGGACCTGTTCATACGCCCTGAGAATACTTTCCTTTAACTACTCATAATTGCTAGCCTGCTCCTTGGTCATTGATGCATATACCCTCTGGGACTTCCCTCTCAATGCATTTTGCACCAGCACAACCAAGTTCCTTTCAGGCCAACTTAAACTTTCTGCCACTCTTTCAAACATCCTGAAGTAAGTGTCTACACCATTATCATTGAATACAGGCACTGCCCTCATATTCTTGGCTACATCAAAGCCATAATTTACATTCTCCTCATTCGAGTTCCTACCATTATGCATTGCCGGCGCTTCTAATGATTATTTTTACTTTAACTCTTCTATCCTAGCTTCAGCTTCACGTGGCCTAAGTCTAGTTATTTCTAACTGAATCTGGGCATCACTCGAGGGAATAGATGGAGGGCTGACAGCCTCCACCTCTTGTCGAGTCTCCTCGTTTATATCACACACTTCCTCCTCACTTTGCCGCACGCACGTACACACTACATCCATTACAGCCTCAACTAACACTGCCTTCGTGTTTTCAGTAATTGTCTCCATCCCTAATTATTGTGCCACCAATCTCAGTTCATGTAGATCAAGTAAACAAACATACTTGCTCTCGCGTAGGCTTTGCCTGCAGAAATACCTGCACGTCCTCATCACACATTAGAGGCATCTTACACTCCACTAACCTGCCTGTATCCTGACACAAACCTTACAATAGAAATCCTGACTATCATAGATCCTGGCAAAGTCGCCAATTTACATCATGACCCTGAACAGTCGCCAACATGCTAAGCACTCGTACACAGCGGTAATCCTTATCTTTCCGTCCGCCAATATCTCCACCTCATAGGTCGCCAGCTGCGCTACCTGAAGGGTTCGCAACACTACACTATTTCAATAGATATACTCCACAAATTAACGAATAATATATGAGGATTGAAGCGCAAATATAACGAATTTATATTTTATGAACTAACTTAATCGGAAAGTACAAGAAAGCAAGATAACACATGTCGTTCCCCAACATCTTAGTTATTTTCTTTCTCTGCTTTGGGAACCTAAGACAAATAATCTGCACCATTCATTCTATTATAAGTCGGTACTAAGTATTGCAAGAGTGCTGAATCCGTACATAAGTGGGGTTGTGACACGCAGCTATCTTACGCTTATTTATTTAACATATCATTATAGTAAAAACACAACACAGAAAACACTACACAAAAACACTACACCAAAACTCATTGTAAACACAACTTCAGCAAGACACTTCATTTTATCTAACTAACACTTCATAAAAACACAGTCGGTTTACGACTACACGGTATATATCTACACAAGACAAAATCACTTCATGACAAGTTACTTCAAGACACTTCAAGACATAAAAACATTTCAAGACATAAAAACATTTCAAGACATCAAAACAAACTTCAAGACACTTCAGTCACTACAGAAAATATATGTCACTTACCACGTTCCAGGTGAACAAGAGTAACGTTGTGCGGGAGAGAGCCTTCATCTTACAAATGGGAAATGTACTGTGAGCTATGGAGCTCTGTAAATATCTGCTGTCTCTCCTCGTTACAACTGTCTTTTATATCATGTCTTGAGGCAACTGTCCCTATACATTTCGTTTCCTTATTTTACTATTTCCGTATTTCTAAAATGTTCATGCACTAAATGTTACGTTGTGTTTCGCTCCGACAACGTTCTGTTCGCTAAGACTGTGTACCTTCTCTATTGTCCTTATTTACGGTAAGGCACTTTATTTTATGCCTTTCATGTCCTGTCTCACTAGGGAGGGATTACCATTCCTTCCTCATCGCATTGTCTATATTATGGAGCACGGCCTGACTTTCCGTTCATCGGTGTGCCCAACACTTCTGACATGTAACCTGTACTCCCTTTGTTTCTAATCCCTTTTGTTCGCTAATCTTCCCCTTTCTTCTCTCCTTCCTTTGTCTCCTCTCCCTCCTCTCTTTCCTCTCCTTCCTCGGATCTCTGGGCACGACACACACACCTAATGGTCCTCCAACAACTCCCGCTTTACACAGTCTACACCAGACAATGATACCATTGAGCTCCTCCACGTATCCTCAAGAAATACACTCTGAGTATCTTAATGCCATAGGAAACAAACACAATTAACAGGCCGAATACACGTACATAGATAAATAGCAGGAATTACTTTATATTACCTCAAACACCTTGACCGCCTGTCACCCCAGCGCGCCTCCTCGGCACACCACCTCACACTATGACTTCGCCCCGTACCTCTCACAAGATTCCCTTCTGCTCTCCGTCCCTCCTTTTATGACTCTCAAGGCATGCGACGCTTGGCCTGCCTTATCATACCCCAGAGCGTCAGGTCATGACCCGTCCTGCGACCCTCTCGGTCCTACTAATATCAGGTTACCTTGGAGTCCATTTATCTCCCCTCCTCCTAGAGAGAGTCAGGTGGTGTTATCTTACACCATGGGGAGGCGGTAGCGGAGTGGTTAGCGTCTCCGACTGGCGTTCTCGGTGACCCGAGTTCGATCCCCGAAGAAAACCAAAACCTTTCTGCACCGTCGAGTGGCCTAAGAACACCCACATGCTGCCCATTAACTCTACCTTCGACTGCGAGTGCATCGGAGGACACAGGGGGGCGGCATGAGCCTCTAATCACAGGCGTCACTATAAGAATCCTGCCTGCGCCACCACGGGCGAGGACCAACCATCACAGCCCTCAAATGAACCTCCAGAGCCTACCATCCGAGCCCTGGGTCCTACTGCCTACAGGCGCTATAGGTACAAATGTAAAAAAAAAAAAAAAAAAAAAATTACGTACGTCATACATACATAAGTTATACATACATAAGTTATACACACATATTTAATGTCCTGCAGACATCACAATATATATATATATATATATATATATATATATATATATATATATATTGTATATCATATATATATATATATGCGTACATATATACATTTACAAAGCCATCTCATTAATTTAGCGATTCTAACTTTCGCGACGTCCCCAGCCGTCCAAATAGGTCGCGAAAATATAGATACGACTATACAGGGTGTAACACGAGTTTCTGCAAATATTGATACAGGTGAAAGAACATGTAATTCTAAGCACAAAATATTCTATAACCATATGCTTTTTGAAGCTTCCTTTAGACGTGAGATGAAGTTAGAAAAATTAGCGCGGCAAGTAATTTCACCATGGCAGGCGGTTGCCGCTCGGTGACATTTTGAATGATTTAATCATAATGTTTACTAGTAATGGAGCATTACATTATCTTATAACAACACAATTGGTATTAGCGGACATGTTATTACTAAATAAGCAGTACATGAGAACAGCAGGGCTGTAATATACAATACTGTAAAAGGCTACATGGCATCGTGTCAGGGAGGTGTAGGCTGGAACACGTGACTCAGCTGATCGGCGTGAGGCCTCGCAGCCTAGTCTTCACCTCCCTCCCCCGCCCCGACGCGTTGCTACTTAGCCTTTTACAGTATTGTTTATTACAGCCCTGCTGTTCTCATGTACTGCTTATTTAATAAATAACATGTCCATTAATACCAATTGTGTTGTTATAAGATAATGTAATGCTCCATTACTAGTAAACATTATGATTAAATCATTCAAAATGTCACCGAGTGGCAACCGCGAGTACACACTGCACTCTCCATACGTCGCTTGCCATGGTGAAATTACTGGCCGCGCAAATTTTTCTAACTTCACCTCACGTCTAAAGGAAGCTTCATAAAGCATATGGTTATAGAATATTTTGTGCTTAGAATTACATGTTCATTCACCTGTATCAATATTTGCAGAAACTCGTGTGACACCCTGTATTTTACTTACTTACTTTACTTTACTTAACTTATGATTAATGCAATTTTTTTTTTCATGCCTACATAACTTTCACATAATTGAAACAACATTACAGTATATTTCTAATTTTTTTTACATGCATGTGTTCACCTACTAGAAACTAACAAAGTTATGAGTCATCAAAATCATGAGCATTTTTGGTGTTTAGGAATGCAAACCCCATTCAACTAAAGTATTATTATCCACGATATATTATAGTTTGATATATGATGAGACTCTATGGCATATACCTACTCATATCATTATGATCATGTATGATCATGAATGTGTATATAGATACACACATATGTATGCAGATGTTATACCCCTTATCCATCAAGCTTGGGACCAGAAGCGATCCACATTGAAAACAAATCCAGTATTTGGAACAAGGTCTGATATATTGTATACGTAAAAAGAAAGAAAATATATAAAATGTAAGATTAGCCACATATATTCTGTAGAATTATGATATTTTTCCATAGTTTTGAGATTAGAAATCAGAACAGCAGACATTCTGATATTCTGATAGTCACTCAGTAGAGTTTGTTGGTGAGTTTAAAATCTGTGATATCCCACACCTGTTGGAAGAGGTGAAAACAATAGGAGGGCAAAACTAGAGGTTCCATTCCCCATTCTTTCCTCTACCAACGGCAGAGCTAACACTATGTACTGTGTACAATAGTCTAACACTAGTTAACATTAGTCTAACACTATGCTGTGTTCCCCATCACTGAAAGCCCCCAGTGTGTCCTTCTCTAATTCGTGCTCTCCATACATTATCTAAGAAATATTTAACACTATACCGTAAGTCACTCCTCCATTCACAATTTAATCCTTGCAGGTACTCCATCCCCTCACTAACCTTAATTATCTCTCTCATTTCACTTCATTCATCCCCTCCTATCTCCTCGACCACTACTGGTAACATCTTTATTTGTGCATACTCATACCTGATATTCCAGCATTTCATCCACACTTCTCTCACACATCACACACATTTTGCTGTCACCATTGTTCCATATGTACACACGACTATTCATTGTCAGCAACTTCGTTCCAATTCAGAAAATTAATTTCTTCCATAGCTATGTCATCATAGAACATTTCATACCTTGGATGGTCCTACCACTTATACCATTCCAGTGGTCATTTCTCATTCGTTTTCCTTAGCCATTCTTTCTTACCTTTTTTCTGTAATGCTTCTATTTATTTCCCTTTACCACGTATCCTTACTTCTAGGTCTCAGAGCATTTCAGAAGTAAAGCAAATTTTCCAATCAACAATTTCTCTGTTAATGAATTTTTCAGTTATTTGCCAGACATATTCCATTCATACCCCTGTCTTGCTCACTTATTTTTCATCCATTCTCTGTAACCTAACTCTGTATCTCAGTACTTCCTTGGCTATCCTCTCTATGAACATAACCCATCCCATGACCTCTCTGACCGCTTCCACTGCCATATATTTGTTGGTGCCTAATGATATTCTATTGACCTTGTTATGTACCAATTCTACTATATCCAATTCATTCATTGATCATGCTTTCATTTCCAGTCTATTCATAATGCTAGGGACAGCCACATCCTTCCATTGCCCTCCAACCACATCATATTTGTTGGCCCTATATTTTTTCCTTACATCAAAAGGGGAGAAAAACCTCGGGCAGAAAAACAAAATCAACAAAAACACCGCTAAATTGCCAGTCCCCATAAAGAAAAACTCGTAAAAAAAGCAGAACCTATAAAATATCGTAAAAACTGAACCATAAAGAAATTTTGGCTTATTATCTAGCAGGTAATTACAATTTTGGCTCATTACAACATAGCAAATAAAATATAAACTTATAAAATAGGATAACGTGATTTCAATTTTTTATCTATATATATCAAAATTTAAATTTAAATTCTTAGAATAAAGCAAGACTTCATACTTTTATTATTAAGATCTGTTGATCTTATCAATCCTTTGATTGATCTTATCAATCCACAATAGTTTGAGTTCTTACAATATAAAATTCCTAGTAAAATACAGAATTGAGAATGAAAAAAAAAAAAAATGTAAAGAAATATATATATATATATATATATATATATATATATATATATATATATATATATATATATATATATATATACTATATATATATATATATATATATATATATATATATATATATATATATATATATATATATATATAAAATATATATATACAAAAAAAAAAAAAATTATATTATATATATATATATATATATATATTTATATTTATATATATATATATACATTTAAGGTGTCCCAGGCTTGTTTTAGTAGAAAATCAAATAATGATATCAAGTCCAGCACATGCTGCTCTGGTTCCTTGTCAAATGAAAGTGATTCCACCAAATTTTCGTGAAAATTGGCCAATATTAATGGTCGCGCAAAAACGAAACGTTTTGATAGCTCCTTTAAGATTCGACCCATTATCTGCATTCTGATCACTCTATCGTGTTCAGAAGAGCCTAGGTACAGGGAAACGAATGTGAAATATCTGTTAATTTTATTTAGCTATTTATTCCTACTCCAACACCTTCTTCAGTTCCGCCTTCGTTTTTTTAGGGACAGCTTTCGTGTGGAGGCGGGTAAGCTTCAAGAGGAACTGGGTTTGCCGTTCGTCCTTCGTCCGGTTGCCGAGGAAGCATTGAATGAGGGCTATTCCTCGTTCTGCGGGGGTTGTTCGTGCCCTTCAGGACACCAGCCGCTTCTTTGCGCATTTGAAACACAAATTTCCGTGTTCCATGTTTCAGGACTCAGCTCAAGGAAGGTCGGTTGCTGGACTCCTAGTAGACTTTTCAAAACCTGCATCGACCGCACTGAGCAGAAGGCGGGAAAGCGGCCGGGTTTGAGATTGATTGGTGTCTTCGACTCGGGGCGCCGTGGTTTCTTGGTCGTCGAAGGACGCTTCATCCCCTCTACCATCTCCACCTTCTGCTCCGGGCTGATGCGGTCATCGAAGATGGCCAGTCCGATCAGGTTCTCATAAAGGTACCAGAGATGGCGCCGCATGGCACGATCCGCGATCGTTCCGGTCCAGGTCGTTCTTGGCTGCGTAGGACGGAATCATTGCCTCATTCCAGTATTTCGCGTAGACCATGGTCACACAGAACGCAACTCGACGGATCCCCGCCAACTCCCGCCTGCTCATCTCCAGCTGGTCATGGAAGAGCATGATCTTCACGGCGTAGATGGCCTTGGCCATCCATCTGGCCATGTGGTAAGCGCCAGGAGCACGGCAGGATGTAGGGACTCCTCCTCCGAGGTAGGCCACGCTGAGCAGGATGATCTCTTTGTAGTCTTCGCGTGGATGATTCCCACAGTCAAGCAGACGTTTCAAGTGACCGAGCATCTCAAGGCGGTGAGCTTCTTCGTCGGATGACAGAGCGGTCGGTGTCAGGGGCTGTGGTCGGCTCTGGTCAACGATAGGCCAACGATTCTGGAGCCTCTTGAAAAGGGCGATGTTAGGGCCAGATGATGGACCCATGCAAGCCTCGAAGACATCCTTCAGAACAACTTCCAGGATGTGGTGGCGGCATGCCAACCACACCAGGGGCTTCTCCAGTGCACGTTCAATCCTGATACACGCTCCTTGAACCATCCCCGTGTTGGCCGCTGTCGTGTCGAATGCCATTCCAATGATGTTGCCCTCCAAGCTGCTTTCCCGCACCAGTTCAAGACGGTTTCCGCAACAGCTTGTCCTGTCCCGTCTGCAGACACAGGAACACCCAGAAGTTCCTCCGTATCCTCCCCGGACACCAAGACGGCCACCCTCTCCTCCAATGACCTTCCGTCCGCTAGACTGGGTAACATCTTGCCGTTCCAATGCAGGACCAAAGGGACTTCAGGCTTGAAGGAGAGAGACATGGTAATCTCTTCGCGGTTCTTGAATCTGGCCCGGTGGATCGACGAACAGGACACAGTGATATGTTTGATGTCGTGGCCGAGGCTCATTGCAGCAGCGGCGTAGGAGGATGTCGCAGCACGGATGGACAGATTGTCGCTCTCCCAAGCAAGGGTCAGCTCCTTGGTGAGCTTATTCTCCTTAGGAGGTCGACGGCGTGGACATTTAGCTGGTGTCGGAGCTTTGAAGTCGTCGTCCTCGGTTTCTTCGCCTCCAAAAAACTCCAAAGCCACGTCACGATCAAGAGTGGATGACGAAGCAGCCGCGTCCTTCTTCATCTCCTCCATCCTTTGTCTCTTACGTCGCTTCTCCTCAGTCGCTCGCTTCAGCTTCTCGTCCACGCCAGCCATCGAGCAGCTCTGCCGGTCCTCCCTCTGAGCCTCCAAGAATGCCTTGTCTTCCTCGGGGATCTTCGCTTCCATTGCCTTGGAATGCGCGATGTCGAACATGTCTTCGAGGCTGTCTCTG
>JACEEZ010002651.1:135000-195000 GCA_016584305.1 Chionoecetes opilio
AGTAAAGTTGAAGGCTCCTCACCACTTCAAACTCCGTGTGGCCGAGGCCTGCAGGAAAAAACTCGAGGAAAAAATACGATGTAATATTAAATAGCTGCCATGAAATTAGACAGGAAAAGTTAAAGGAGAGATACTTATACCTACATAAATTTACGTAGAAATGAAGTAATCAGCTTGGGCAACTGATGCTAAGCATTTATTTAGTCTGTTCTTAATTAAACGGCTCAACTGTGTCACTATTACACCTTGTGAAGGAAGCGATTTTCAAATACAATAACTCTATGAAAGAAAGTGATTCTCTCCATGTGACCAAAATCATATACCAATGATTTTGTATCCATTACTACGAGTCTTGTTTGTCTGATTAATATTCAAATAGAGGTGCGCGTATATTAACATTATAAAAAACATCGAGTATTTTAAACTACTCTGTTAAGTTTCCTCCTAAACTACATTTTGACAAAGAGAACAAGTTAAGTTCCTTCAGTTGCTCTTTGAATGGCTTGTTTCACAGGCATTGAGTCATTTGAGTAACTTTTCTTAGTACTCTCTCTAGCTTGTCTATATTTTTTATATAGTAAGGTGACCATAATTGATTGCAGTATTCAAGATTCGGACGCACTATTGCTTTTTGAAGGTAAGAATAACTATGGTAATAATTATATTCTTTAAAATTACGCACAATAGACTTTCCAATGAAACCAGTTAATTTAGCGCTGTAAGCTAT
Organism: Chionoecetes opilio; assembly: GCA_016584305.1. Taxonomy (NCBI): domain Eukaryota; kingdom Metazoa; phylum Arthropoda; class Malacostraca; order Decapoda; family Majidae; genus Chionoecetes; species Chionoecetes opilio. Next base: position 135,728 of record JACEEZ010002651.1, read on the forward strand.
TTATAAACAATGTTTACTAGGCTTGAAGTCATTTCCTACAATTATCTTCAATCATTGGAAATTTTGAATCCCTTTATCGAGTTCTTTTTTATAGTTATTACTTCTTACTCACTGATTATCAGATTGCAATTGCATCTTATCGGCAGTCGTGATTACTTTATTTGTTCTTTTAGTAGTGTCAACAAACTTTGATACCTTACAAGTCAGGCCATAGTCAATATAATTTACGTAGATGAAGAAAAATACAGGACCAAGAATAGATCCCTGCGATACATCGTGTATAACATCTTGCCAGGTAGATGCTTTTCCATTTATTATGACACGCAGCCTTTTCTTAGAAAGTCAGTCTTCAAGAAATAATGCCATGCGACTTTAATTTCTAAAGAAAGTGCTTTTGGTGGATTTTGACAAATACTTTATGAAAGTCATAATTAAATATATTGCTCGTCTCGTCATACACGCTGTTTACGTCATTAAAAAAGTCAAACGAATTTGATTGCTAATGGTGCTGAATCATTGATTAGCATCAATTGCTTTGATGCTAATTAGGTTATATGGTAAATTCATAAATGTATGAGAGCTTTTTTTGCACGCGTGGTGATAGGTGCCAGACTGTCGCGCCATGGCGAAAATAAGACAATTAGCTCAGTTAAATTGTAGAATTCTCAGGCTTTTAACATATGCTGGAAGTAGTTAACCCGGGAACTGCCGGAGCAAAGATTTTGTTTCGTGCCACCAGTGCGGGGATATGAGTAAAACTGACCATTACAGAATTGGATTAAAATCACATCAACGTCAAGGTAGTAAAAATCCGCATCCGGCAATATATCTATTTTAACCCAAACGTATGGGGTTGTGGTGTGGTTGTGGTCGTGAGTTGAAATATCTGGCGCGAATGGCACCATCCCGCTGGCGAGAGACTGCTGAGGTGGGATCAGGGGTGCCACTCCTTGGGATTTTTCCCAAGATTTTGAGGGGATTATTCAAGAATTTCTCCAGTAGTTTATCTCAAGGTAAGCATAGGTACCGTTGTACAGTACCTTGAGATAAACTACTGGATAAATACTTGAATAATCCCTCCAAAAGTCCCAAGATACACAAAAAATATCCCAACGCCAGGACCTAAATCCCAAGATCTTGGGAAAAAACCCAAGGAGTGGTATATCTCAGCGTACAGCGTAGTTAGGCAGATGGTGGTGTGTGTTATCGAGGGCTGACATCAAGGCGTATATGTCACACAGTTTGTAGACTTCTACGAATGTTGGCGCGGTTTTTGTATGCAATTGAAAATTGCGCTTCCGGAAGGCTTGCCGCAGCCCACGGGTTAACAGAGATAATAATAATAACTCATAAGGTAAGGAGTTCCCTTTCGAAAGCGCTACATTTCATTTGTGGAGGATACAGACATTGTGAGAAGAAACCGAGTGGAGTTACCGTGCGGAAGAGGCAACTGTAGTTGGAAAATATCTGCGTTAGGGTTATGAAAAGCTAAAATAATAAAACTGGCGAAATCCTCTTTGACTTTGCATAAGGCAGGAAAAACTTCTTGAATCCAATGAAGAGGAACAAATATGGATAAGTTAGTGGGAATCCTCTGAAACGGGAGAGGCGAAAAATATCACTGGGAATAAAATTGTGGACGAAGTTTTATAGCTAAATTCAACATATCTGCTAAGTTATGGTCTTCAATGTAACCCCTACCCACTGTATTTGTTTGCCTTTTCCTGAAAAAGTACTCCAAAATTCAAGAAACCGTTTCTGGAAATATGATTTCTTTACCTTTGAAGTCTATCTACTCACCCATTTACGCATCAGTTTCAATGAAACAAATACTCGGCAAAAACAATGTCCTGTATTTCAACGTAACAACCTGATATTTTCTAAATTATTGAAATTTTTTTAAATAAGCTTTCTGAATTTTTGGCAATTTTTTTTAATATTAAAAAAAGAAAACAAATATTACCGACATGAAACACATCGAAAATATTGCATCGTTACATTAAAGGCCATGTGAATAAAAAATAGTACTGGTCCCAAACCAGACCCTTGTGGAACCCCGCTTGTTACCCGCCCCCATTCAGATTTAGAACCTCTAATTATAACCTTTTGTTGCCTATCACTTAGCCAAGATCTAATCTACCGAAGAAGTTTCCCATCTACTCCATGTGCCTTAACCTTATTTCATAATCTCTCATGTGGTATCTTATGGAAAGCAAGCCTTACTAAAGACCAGGTATACTATATTATAATCCTAATAATTATCTGCTGTAATATACTTTCCTCACCCATTGATTGAGCTTGATAACAGCCTCATCAGAGCCTACTGTAAATCTATCTAGCGGTAAATGAAGTTCCACTCTAAACACCAAGTAGATAAGTTAATATCCAGTCGATACATGGGGTGTGCTGATGTAAATAGCTGTAAGGCTGGACAAATACTTCGGCCACTGCTCCCTTTGCACTCAATGTAGCCCTTTACCTAATTGTAGCCAACTTTCCATGTAGGGTCCTAATAAATTGTTCATAGACACAAATTCCCCTAAGGATGGTATGGGGTAGTCCTCGACTTCTTGATATGGTAAAGCTTGCGCAGTTCCTCAATTAATTTTCCTTCAAAATTCTCACCCTGATCACGTGTACTCGCTCTGCGCAACCAAACCTGTTCAATATCTCGTCAACTAATATCTTGGTTACTGTTCCTGCTTTTGAATCCTTGGTAGGAAAGGCCAGTGTAGCTTACTGAACATATCAGTGACAATCAAAACATTCTCCATTCTATCCCTAGCAGGATCTAGCACAGTTAAATCCATGACCAATACTTCCCAGGGTCTGTTGGCTTGAACTGGTCCCAATTTCGTTTTAGCATTGGGACCTTCATATTTTGCCATTGCACAAGTCTTACACCAACCCACATATATCTTTATATCCTTCTGCAGCCCAGGCCATGCAAAGTTCCTCTTAATCAATGTCACGGTCCTAGCTACTCTTTGATGGCCGTATTCATCATGAGCCTCTCTTAATACCTCCTTTCTCTGACCGGCTGGCAGAACCACTTTCCACTTGCTTCTTTCCATTATCTCTCTTCTCCAATATATATATATATACTCATATATGTCGTACCAGTCAATAGGAATTAAATAAATGATGGAAACAGAAACATGATAAAGCAGGATGAAGAAGAAGAAATATGAGGAAGGATGGAAAAAAACCCTGATGCAGTAAACAGATAAGGAAAGCGCACAGATGAATATCATTGTAGAACAGGAGCAAAAGGGAAAAAGGAAACAAGAGAAAAAGTAATGGCTTTCAATTAGAAAGTCGAAGTTAATGTTTTTTTAATTTCCTTTTTCCCTTTTGCTCCTCGTCTACAATGATATTCATCTGCGCGCTTTTCTTATATGTTTACTGCATCAGTTTATTTTCCGTCCCTGCTCATATTCCTTCTTCTTCATCCTGCTTTATCCTGTTTCTATTTCCATCATTTATTTAATTTCTATTGACTGATACAACATTGCTATTTTTTCTTTGTCGTAGCATAGTTGACCGTAACTCGTCCCAGTGGCCATTTTGTAAATGCTTTGCTTACTATCAGAAAATGTATCTACGTATCAATTGCTAGCAAAGCATCTAACCGCTGCCACCACTTTAGTATCTCTCTAGCTCATGCTTTTCTTTTTACGTTACTGGTTAGTGAGCCCAATCTCTCCCGCATGAGATGAGGGTAACGGATGCACTGCAATCATTTTAAGATTTACTTCCAACTCATGCATTTACTAACAATTATTTGCGACACAGCACATCAAATATCAACAACGCCTACACCACACATCAGTTCTAAACAACGCCTACATGTATGCTAATACATACCACATCACATTGAGGTATATTTGACATCCTAATAATTCCAACTCAAAACAGTGTTCCTAATACATCCTACTGTATACATCCTATTATAATATAACCTGCAATCCAATTTTTCCTAACTGCATATCAAAAAGATTTCACTTCTACTTACGGTTCCCTTCATGGTGCCTTAACCAGTCACACAAGAATAGTGTGTTTCCTACTTCCAGTCTCTGTATTTTATACACATTCTGTACAAGTCTCTGACCAATCACCATGAAGTTTTTGTTTAGTCCACGTGTAGTAGTAGCTCCGCCCACTACTGTCTTAACCAAAACAAGTCATACAAAAAACCCATCAACTTCGCCTTTCTATTTGAAAGCCATTACATTTTATCTGATTTCCCTTTTCTCTTTTGCTCTTGCTCTATAATGATATTAATCTGCGCGCTTTCCTTATCTGTTTACTGTATCATATTATTTTCCGTCATTCCTCATATTCCTCTTCATCCTGCTTTATCCTGTTTCTATTTCCATCATTAATTCATTCCTAGTGACTAATACGACATATCTCATGATTATCTATAGTCTTGTCATCCACAACTGCTTGAACTCCTCTATCTGGATCGGTTATCTTATTTCTATCTGATGCAACCTCCCAACCATATGCATCCAACGTTTCCCAAGCACCGTAAACGACTTCTGGACATTTCTCATTTGCATCCACCTGCACCTGATTCCACACCTGCATCACTGATACTCCTGCCTTGTGTGTGTTTTTCCATATTTCTTCCAGTTCTTCTCCATCTGTTTTTTTGGCATGTAGCCTCCCTGACAACCCATTTGCATTGGCATTTTCCTTGTCTGGCCGGTACGTCATCTCAAAATCAAATCTGTTTAAATCACCCAACCACCTGTTTTCTACAGCCCAATTTTTTTCGACAAATATGCCAGAGGGTCGTTATCGGCTGATACCACAAACTTCCCTCCAGCCAAATAATTATTTAGATTAGTTTTCGATTATCTTTCTTTTAGCTTTTAGATTAGCTCATCTTTCAGATTCTTAAATTTAGTAGACCATCCACTATTACCTTAATCGCACTTGCCACACCATTATGCTATATCATAATTACTGTCACGTTATATTTATAATGTTTTTAATTGCTCCATTTTAGCCCACTTTAACGCTAGCAGTTCCAACTTCCCAAAGCTGTAATTACTCATATTCTTGTTTGACCTCTTTAATCCCCTGCTTTCAAATGCCACGGGCTTTAACCTACCCTTATGCTCCTGTGACAGAACTGCTCCCAACACTTCAAACTAGCCTCTGCCTCTACCACAAACTGTTTGACATAATCAGCATTCTTTAACACAGGTGGTCGAGTTAGCTTTCCTTTAGCTGTACAGAAGTTTGGGTCTTTGCCTCACCCCAGTACTGAGTCACACGGCTTTCAAATCTCCGCTCATCAAAGAATGTAGCAGTGCAGCTGCATTAGCAAACCCCTCAACGAACCTCCTATGTAATTAACAAAATGCTACAAATGCTCTCACGTCCGTCACTGTGCGTGAGGTTGGCCATTTAAGGACTGCTTGAGTCTTCTCCGGGTCAGTGCAGATTCCCTTCTTTGACATCACAAAACCCAGATACTTTACTTGTGACTGGAGAAGATGACACTTATTAGGCTATAACTATAGACCATACTTTAACAAAAGTTCAAACACCACATCCATCCTCTCTAACTGCTCACCCACACTCCCCGAAAATATTAGCAAGTCATCTAGATACACTCATATGGCGACAAATATCTGATCACTTAACACAAAGTCCATGAATTGCTGAAAAGTAACTGGACTAATATTTAATCCCATGGGGCAACACACATATTGGTAATGCCCAAAAGGTGTCAGAAAGGCAGTCCACTTCCACGTACACTTCCTTCTCCTACAAACTTCACTAGGAGACCGCAATATACTGTTTCGAACGCCGTCCTCGTCATATCAGTTTTACCTTACAACCTTCCTAGGGTTCGGTGTCTGTGCAGGACGGGAGAGTGTTATGTTACCTGAGGCGCTTTGACGCCACTTTGCCCACGATCACACCGGGCCACTACACACACCAAGCCACGCCAGGGATACAAAAACACCTGTTCACTTCCTTCATTCCTGTACTCACGACAAACTCTACAAACCCAACAGGCACCACAGAACACTCCACAACCACCGACCTCTTGCAGGCCGTCGTAGGGCACTCCACAGTCAGTCCTCTCGAGGCGGGAAACGCCACCTTAACACAACACTAACCAGTCAGTACTCTCGAGGCGGGAGACGCCACTTTACCACACGCACCCAGGGTCACGCCCGCACACCAACAGAAACACAGCTGGCTGCCACCTTCACCAGGCGCCGTTAGCCACAGGGGACTTCTTCTACCCTTTGCCCGCCAATGAGGTAACCGCAGCTCTTCTCTGCTTCGTGGCCGCCGGCGTGTGCCTCTGGGCTACGTGTCTGTATCTCCCGGCGTTCCGATCCCAACCCTGTCCCTCACCCGACTGGCGCGGCATCTTCCCGCGGCTCCATCTGTCTACTTCCTTCCTTCCTCCACACGGCGTCAAAATCTCCCCATGATGCCGGAACCAATCACAGTGTTTGGCACGTCGTGACGTCACCCTGATGAAGGAACTGGCTGCCTTTGTAACACTGCCCTCACCTCACAAAAAACTGGCCGACCTCGGCCAGGCAAAGCTAAAAAGAAACAGAAAGATCATAACATATGGCTACATACACATACGTATAACACAAAATCCTCAATGAAGGGGAACTCGCCTCATCATTAAACACACCACCTTTACCAAACATTACCACCCCAAAACTTCACAGCTGCAAGTCCCTCCATCGCCATCCACCAGCCGCCACTGCAGTGTTGGAAGGTCACACCAGGCCACCCTTCTCTCCACACGCGAGACACGGCAGCAGGAACACGGCTGCAACCTCAACCAGGTGCCACAAACCACAGGGGACTTCCTCTACCCTTAGCTCTCCTGACCCTGAGGTAACCACGGTCCAGGAATCTCGACACTCCACTGGGCCTCCGCAGCTCTTCTCGGCTCCACTGCTCCAGACTCTGCGGCAAAGGCGCCACGACTTCCTGACAGACCATGCCTTCCACTGCATGGCGCCGGTGACGATGCGACAGGGCTTAAGGACCAATCGATCAATCATTGGGGGCATACGCCGGGGGGCGCGTCGCCTCGCCCATCCTACGACGCCACTCCCGGGGGTCACCACGCGCGAGTCCCCATGCAGGCTCCTTTCCCATACCAAGCAGCTCTCGACAAGAAACATCAACTTGCCCCAGCCACGAGCCTTGTGGGCTCCTTGGCCTCCTCCACGCCGGATTGTCTCTTACAGATACAACTCGATGGGAAGGATCGGTTTCAGGGTAGCGTGCCACATGTCCATATAGCCGAAGTTGACGCTGACGGACTATGCAGGTAATAGGCCTCGATTCAGTCTCACGGTGCAATCGCTGATTTGACACGTAATCATCCCAGCGATACTCCATGATTCTGCGAAGACACTTATTACCAAAGGCATCGATTCGTCTCTTCAAGTCACTATTTAGTGTCCATGTCTCACAACCATAGAGTAAGACAGGGATCACAAGCGACTTGAAGATCCGGATCTTTGTCCTTCTGCACAGGTACCGACAACGTCAAATACTCCCGCTGAGCGAGTCCATGACACCGTGGGTTATGCGAATCCGCCGTAAGACTTCTTGACGTGACCCGCCGTCATTAAGGACTGCCCTACCAAGGTATGTAAAACTTTCCGAGATCTCAATGTCCTTGCCGCACGCATGAACAGACTGTACTGTCTCATCTAGTAAGCCTCCAAACACCTGGACCTTGGTCTTAAGCCAGGAGACCTCAAGTCCCAAAGGCTTTGCCTCCTCGTGCAGCGCCTCGAGAGCCATCACCAGGACCTCCAGCGACTCAGCAAAGATTACTGCATCATCGGCAAAAACAAGATCAGTGATCTTGGTGTTGCCTAGGGATGCTCCACAATCACTTTGATCTACAACTTCGTCCAATACCCAGTCCATACAAGTGTTGAATAGTGATGGGGCAAGGACGCACCCATACCTCACTCCTGTATTAACAGGAAAAAAGGTGGATACACCTGCCCCACACTTCACAGCACTCTCAGTCCCAGAATACAGACCAGTTATCAAACCAATAGTCCTTGCAGGAATCCCGCGAAGTCGCAGACGATCCCAGAGTGACTCACGATGCACTGAGTCAAACGCCTTTTTGAGATCAACATAGGCTGCAAGCATCCCCTGTCGAAACTCACGTCGGCGTTCCACCAGGACACGAAGCGCTAGAATAATCTCTCTCAGCTTAAGAACCACCCGCCCTGAATATATTGAAAATTCATGAGAAATTCAAAATATCAGTTTAATTCATGTATTGGTAGCTGGGGCCTTGGGCAGCACACTGGTAGATAGTTTTTCCCAAATAAGGATATTAAAAGGATTTTAACCTCCTGCCCCCCCCCCCCCCCCCCCCCCCGCACCACGCGAGCGCCACGCCTCGTTTGTTTACATCAGTATTGACGATACAAAATCTATTATAATGCTATTTTTGAGTTTTCTGATGCATTTCAATGATTATTTATACGTCTGGCAATGCGTGCAAGAATATAAAGCAGTTACCGGGAGGCATATTCGCCAACTGTGCACTGTTCCCGCACGCTTCAACTGTGGGAAATGGAGGAGTTTTAAGGTAGACCCCAAGAAAACGCGCGCGTAGCAACACACCTTGTGGTGGAAGAAATTTGCTTTTACTCTGTCCTACGTAAGTATAGCCTGGGTTCTTATATGTTTATTTGTTGTGTATTTATATATATTGTTAAGATAAGCAGAAAGCAAAACGGCGTAAAAGATATGTTTACGGGGATAAATAAGCTGAGAACGGCTCAAAAAGATATTTTAAAACCATATATCGAAAACTTAAGTCCAGATTCGTGATCAGCACGTACGACAGCTAATAGGAACCAAGTGTCATCAAAATCTGGGGCCAAAAAAAAATTTGCCAAATTTTGAAGACCCCTGGATTTTGAAGGATAAATAAGTTGAGCACGGGTATATGTCTATTCCAACACATTGCGATCTGCGTGTCTACACAACTTTCATGTTACTAACTTAGACAATAGTGCATTGAGACTTAAATTATATATATATATATATATTATATATAATTATATATATATATATATATATATATATATATATATATATATATATATATATATATAATGAGAGAGAGAGAGAGAGAGAGAGAGAGAGAGAGAGAGAGAGAGAGAGAGAGAGAGAGAGAGAGAGAGAAGAGAGAGGAGAGAGAGAAGAGAGAGAGAGAGAGAGAGAGAGAGAGAGAGAGAGGAGAGAGAGAGCTAAATGTATTAACGTATTGTTTAGCATATGATACATTCTAGAAAAATAGATATACAAAGTACTATGAGTGAGAAAATTCATACATCTTATTGAGAAAATAAGTTGTTGCTATATTTTCTTGTTTAATAAAATATGAATATAAATTATTTGAAAAGTAAGAATCTACTGCTAGAAGTACAAACCTGCTATATTCAGGGGGGAGAGAGAGAGAGAGAGAGAGAGAGAGAGAGAGAGAGAGAGAGAGAGAGAGAGAGAGAGAGAGAGAGAGAGAGAGAGAGAGAGAGAGAGAGAGAGAGAGAGAGAGAGAATATACGTACAGCAGGAATAGACATATACCCTTATGTATTTAATTTATTTATCCTTGTAAATATTTGTTACGCCCTTTTCACAAAAAAATATTATTCTTTGAGGAAATAATATATGACAAGTATTATTGCACATCGAAAGATGTACAATTCTTATTAACAAGAATTTCACGTATGTATGAAAATACAAGTTTTCAACATTTTGGGGTTGCAAAATAAACCAAAAATCTGGCTTGATTTGGTTTTATCCATTTTACAATGAAACTACTGACCCTAGACGAAAATCGACATGAATGAATTATGTCCAGCTTAAGCGAGATCCACCCTATGCATCTATCCGTTCTTTCTTAGCAGATCATGTTTTTGAGATATAAGTTTTTTGACTTCTACAAAACTTTGATTTATTGGATTATTTATTGATGAAATTTTAATTTGTTTATACCAAAGGGACCACAGTCGCAGGCTGAATCGTTTATACTCTATACCATTTTCGCCTAGCTGCGACGGTTCTTGAGATATCAATGAAAATGTGTTTTTCACGACTTTTCCAAGGATTATATTTGCCTTGCCAGATTTTGATGACACTTGGTTCCTATTAGCTTTCGTACGTGCTGATCACGAATCTGGATTTAGTTTTTCGTTTTATGGTTTTTGAAATATCTTTTTGAGCCGTTATCAGCTTATTTATCCACGTAAACATATCTTTTACGCCTTTTTGCGCCCGTTTGCTGCTATTATCTTAACAATATATGTAAATACACAACAAATAAACATATAAGAACCCAGGCTACTACTTACGTATGACAGAGTAAAAGCAAATTTCTTCCACCATAAGGTGTGTTGCTACGCGCGCGTTTTCTTTGGGTCTACCTTAAAACTCCTCCATTTCTAACACTTGAAGCGGAGTGCAGGAACATTGCACAGTTGGCGAATATGCTACCGGGAGCCAGGGTTGCCATCCGTACGATAATTATCGTACATGTACGATTATTTTACTCTTGGTACGATGTACCCGTCAGGGTGGCTCGATTGGTAGAGTTGTTGTCTTGCGTGTGTAGCGTCCCTGCGCATTCGGTTAGCGGTTTAAGTCCACCAAGTTCGTCCTGGCGTGGTGGCGCTTTGTATAGTCAATAACCTTGTAGTTGGTACTTGCAAAGTGTCTAGATAGGATCAAAGTATCTTATCTTGGTACGATGTACGATAGTGCTTCTCATTATCGTACGTTTTGTACGATAATTTAACCATATCGTACGATAGTATACGATAATTCTACAGATTAATCAGAAAATAATAAAAAATAAGTAAACCATGATTCAACAAGAGCAAAACAAATAAAGAAAAAAGAGGTCTGCATGATAAGCAGCTGAGTAAAAGAGAGGGAATATTCGCACCCGTGACTCGTTCAGAACCTGTGAGTGGGGAGTGTAGCGATCGTACAGTGCTGCCCAGCTAGTCCAGTCAAAATACGGTTTGACCCTGAACAAATTCCAAGAAAGCGTTTTATTGTTTTTTTTGGTAGTATTACATGTAGGGAAAAACATACTAAAAGTTTACCAAAATATGGTTACCACAAAGGGTCCAAATGTGACGTCAAAGAATATGGCCGCCAAAGCTATACAATGTTAAGGGGATCGACTCCCCAAAATTTTGTTTTTCTTTATTATTAAACCTACATCTTGAAACTCTGAAACTGAATAGGGGTCGTCTTTTGGGAGAATTTGATTTGACGCATAGAAAATGAGTTAGCGAAAGAAAACCGTGATTTTAGGGGGGTCCCCCCAAAGACTACTCCTCCGTCAATATCAGTCGGAGAGAGTCGGTAGAGGTGTCATTCGAAAGAGGAATAAAGCCGCTAGGACGTCAAGGGCGATTTATTTTTTATTTTCTAATTAGATCAAAAATTATAGCCCCTCAAAAAAAAAAAAAAAAAAAAAAAAAAAAAAATCATTTTTTTTCATTTTTTTTACTTTGAGGGACTATTTAAGGGACTATACACCTATACATTATATGTGGGGAACAACATACTAAAAGTTTACCAAAAATTGATCACCACAAAGGTCCTAACTATGACGTCATAAGACGATGACAGCCATCGCACTAAAAATAACCACTATTTCCTTATTTCAAAGCTGTAGCTGTAGGTTACAGAAGAGTTTACATTTTTTATACTATATATGTTGATATAACAATTTTTATACAAAGTTTTATACTAACTACACGGACAGGCGAGGTCATGACGTCATCAATGACGTCATGACATACATGTACATTTCTAAAAATTATAGAATACACAGTGCATTTTAAGACCTACTTCATGACTGAATAACCGTGTCAGTTTAATAGTCTCTATTTTCATCATCAGACACTGCTTTCTCACTCATATTGTCACAATGCCCTTCTTGACATGGTCCGCATACCCGTGAACAGATAAGTCCGTGTGTTTTGCAAGTGCACCGAAGTGTACTACAACCACGAGAACAATTGCAGTGAATTATTTTCAGAAGTTTTTCTGGCGCAGGTGAAGTATCCATCATCACTGGAACTAGACTGTTGTTCTGCAATTCCCATCCCCATTCAGTAGTGTCCATGGCCTCACCATTGTCCATCCAAAGCATCACTTGGAGGTAACTCCGAAGGGCATGATACTTCGTTGCAGAGGAGGTCGGTGGCAGTCGTTCAGGTGTAATAAAGCTTTTGGCTGAACCAACTTTTCGGCAGAGACTAGAATACCTCATTGCAGACAGATTGTCTCCAGGTTTGCCCCCGAACAATGCCACCATCGCTTTACACCCAGCGTCTTCAATCTCAGCTATGTTTTTCTTAGGTGTGGTAAACATCTTAGCACAGCTATTGAAGACAGAGTCTCCCTTCAAAACCTTGTGTAGAGCGAGTTTTTTCCGATTCCAAAAACCGCGGAAGTGGTATCGCATCCCGTGAATGCATGCAGGAACAGAAGACTGCTGCAGACATCGTTTCCAAGCAACTTCTTCATAACCTTAATGTCTTATACTGTTGCAGGACTCCCTTTATCCGAGTAGAAATAAAGCTTGTTGCCATCGCTGGTTGACGCGTGATGAAGTAACAACACCAATAGATCTGTATCTTCGCCAATGAGACTAGTCCTTTTGTTGGATGACATTGACACTGCTGCCTTAACAATCTCCACATCTGCATCCCCCTCTGATTGTATTACGTTGCAACCTCTGTCCTTCATGCGTTGTGAAATCAGATTGATAAGAGACTGTTTGTTCTCCACATTAGAAAGGAAATCCTCCTTTTTCCCGACAAATTTCGTTCCTTCCGCAATGTTCACTTTGTTACTTGTTCGATTTTTGCGCCGTCTCTGATGGGTAATGTCCTTAGTGTTTGGTCCTCCAATGTAACCATCAAATACTATCGTAGCCTTACCATAGTGCTTTACTGTGAAAGATGCATAGTCGTCAGCGATTGAACAATATGTCTTTCCTTCTGACCACTTCAGTCGATGGAGAAGAGAACCTCCGTCAAGAACATTATGTTCCACTTCTGGTACACCCTTGAGTACTGCGTCATCTGAACTCTGTTCTTTTTTATGCAGTTACAAAAAAAATTGCCCGATAGGGGAAACGATCCCCTTAACATTTTATAGCTTTGGCGGCCATTTTCTTTGACGTCACATTTGGACCCTTTGTGGTAACCATATTTTGGTAAACTTTTAGTATGTTTCTCCCTACATGTAATACTACCAAAAAAAACAATAAAACGCTTTCTTGGAATTTGTTCAGGGTAAAGGTTTTTTTTTCTCGTATTTTGACTGGACTAAGCGTGTGTGGGCCCAGTGGATCGGTAGACGGGGTCCCGGTCGTTCCACTGATTTCTTAAAGCAGGGGTGTCAAACTCATGGCCTGCGGGTCGTAAGTGGCCCGCGAGGTGACAGGAGATTTTTCAACTCGATACTATAATTGTTACAGTTGAGGAAACTACTAAACTGCCGAGAAGAAACATAATAACATTTACCTTTTATTTACATGATAATGATTTATTTCATATTAAAATTGCTAGCAATAACACTTTTATTGCTATATTTAATAAACGAACATTACGAAAGCGTTTGCAGCCGATGACCATGCCAATGCTGGTATCTGAACGCATGAGCCGCCTAAACGTTCTCACACGTGACACAGGTACTGTCTGCTGACTTGTCTGTCTGCTACAAGTATTAGGCAGAGGCGCGAGCGGCGAGCTACAGACTCAGCTACTGTGAAGTACGTCAGTTGGTTACATGATTACGTTACATTGTGTGGTATTGTTTTTCGGGCAGGGTTTGTCACTTTATGGTCCTGGGTTTGATAAAATGGGTTGTGTGGCTGTGCGGTCTGGCTGAGTGTGATATGGGTTGTTGTGTGTCTAGGTCTCATGAGTGGTGTGATGTGGTTATGTGGTTTGGCTGGGAGTGATATGGGTTGCATGGCTGGCAGTGATGTGTAGTGTCGTGTTTTTTTGTGGTATGGCTGTGTCATATGGGTTGTTGTGTGGCTGGGTGTGATGTGTAGTGTGGTGTTTTTTTTGTGGTAAGGCTGTGTCATATGGGTTGTGTGGCTGGGTGTGATGTGCAGTTTTGTTTGGTTTTGTGTGGTATGACTGTGTGTAATATGGATTGTTGTGTGGGTGTTGTGGCAAATGTGATATGTGGTGTGGCTGGGAGTGATATGGATTGTTGAGTGACTGGGTGTGAATACCAAAATGGTATTGGGTCAATAAATACATTTTGTTAGCAAGCACAAATAAATACATTTAATGATAATGTACGATAAAGAAACGATAATTTTTAGGAGCCTGTACGATAATTCTACTGAAAAAAACATAATTTTGAGAAGCCAGTACGATAATTCCCAACTGAAAGGGTGGCAACACTGCCGGGAGCACAGGGGTCTTGCCACTCCACTCATAAAAAGATTTAAGTCGTAGGAAGGTGGAACAATATAAACAGGAAGAGAGATCCAGAGTTTAACAGTGAAAGGGATGAAAGAGTAAAGATACTGATTAACTCTTGCATTAGAAAAATGGACATAATAGGAATGGGAATGAGTAGAAAGTCTTGTGCAGCGAGGCCGCGGGAGGGGTGGAAGCATGCAGTTAGCAAGTTTAAAAAAGCAGTGAACATGAAAATAACGGTAGCAGATAGCAAGAAAAGCAACATTGCGGCGGTGATTTAAAGATTGAAGACAGTCAGTGAGAGGAAAGGAGTTGATGAGACGAAAAGCTTTACTCAACCCTGTTTAGGAGAGCTGTATGAGTGGATCCTCCCCAAACATGTGAGACATACTCCATACATGGGCGGATAAGGCCCCTGTACAGATCAAGCAACTGGGAGGGATAAAAAAAATGGACGCAGACGCCACAGGACACCTAACTTCTTAGAAACTGTTTTAGCAAGAAATGAGATGTGAGATTTCTTGTTCTGATTCTTAGTAAAGGATAGTCCAAGAATGTTCATTGTAGAAGGAGATAGTTGAGTGTCATTGAAGAAGAGGGCCGGCGATATTTATCTGGTAGGTTTTGTTGAGTAGATAGGTGAAGAAACTGGGTTTTTGAGGCATTGAACAAAACAAGGTTTGCTTTGCACCAATCAAAAATTTTAGAAAGATCAGAAGTTAGGCGCTCTGTAGCATCTCTCCGTGAATCACTTAGTTCCTGTTGAGTTTTCAACGACGTTGAAAAATGCAGGGTAGAATCATCAGCATAGGAGTAGATAGGGCTTTGCATTAGACTTAGAAGATCATTAATTAATAATATAAAGAGAGTGGGTGATAGGTCAGAACCCTGAGAAACACCACTATAGATAGACATAGGAGAAGAACAATGTCCGTATACAGTAGCTGCAACATGACGGTTTGAAAGGAAACTTAAGATGAAGCGACAGAGGGTTAGAACGGTCACCGTTCCTAGGAACAGGTTGGATGTGAGAAAACTTCCAGCAAGATGGAAAGTTGGAAGTAGATAGACAAAGACGGAATAGTTTGACCAGGCAGGGTGCAAGCACAAAAACACAGTTTTTGCTAACAACAGGAGGGTTCCGTCAGGAACGTAAGCCTTCCGAGGATCTAGGCCAGAAGGGCAAAGAAAACATCATTACGAAGGATCTTAATAACAGGCATAATATAGTCAGTAGTGGGTGGAGGAGGAGGAACAAGTCCTTCATCAACCAGAGTGAAATATTCAGCAAAGGTTTGAGCGAAAAGTTCAGCTTTATAAATGGATGAGACAGCTGTGGAGTCATCTGTGTGAAGCATAGGAGGGATAGTTGAAGAAGAAAAATTATTACAGATGTTATTAGCTAGATGCCAGAAGGCACGAGAGGAGTTTGATTAATAAATATTTTGACATTTTCTATGAATGAATGAGTTTTTGATAAGTTGAAGTAAATATTTAACATGATTACGGGCATAAATATAAAGGGCAGGAGTTTCAGGAGATGGATGGTTACGGTACCGTTTGAGAGCAGTCTCTCTATCTTGCACAGCATGATAAAAAGCAGAGTTAAACAAAGGTTTACCGGCTACAGGATTAGAGAAAGTGTGTGGAATGTACGCATCCATACCAGAGACAGATGACCTCAGTTATGCGCTCTCCACAAAGAGGTAGTCTCTGACATGGAAGCAATATTCATTCCATGGAAAATCAGAGTAGTAGCTACTGCCTTAGGCCCTCCCACTTAGCTGAGTTGAAATGCCAGAAGCACCTACGCTTAGGTGGGTCCCGAGGCGGCACCGGAGCGATAGGACAAGTTACAAGATCATGCTGCCCCCTTGTGCCCTCCACCGCACTTGCAGTCGAAGTCGAAAGTAAGGTTGATGGGTAGCATGTGGGTATCTTTGGTCTATCGACGATGGAAGAAACAGTTGTTAATGGCAGGACTTGAACTCAAAACCTTGCGCTCACCACCATCAGGTTATAATCCTCCGGCCACAGCGTTAAAAATGGCCGAAAGAGTTGCCCCCGGCGGGTCTCGAACTCACTTAATTGTCCAAAACGCTAACCCCTCCCCTCGGACACCGCTTCCCCCAAAAGCACATAATCACACATGACACAAAGTTTACACTTAAGGCAGGTTCCCACTAGCTCGCTTTTACAGCCGCCGTACAACAACAATGAACAACAATGACGTCACAAAAAAGTCGACCGCACCGCCGTACCGCTGTACGGCTGCCGTACAAAGTTAAAATCAAGTCATCTCTGCCGCTCGGCGGTGTCCGCTCGAGCGGAGGTGCAAACTGTGCCCAGTTACCACAAATACCATTCAAGCGGTGATGATGTTGACGTCATTGTTGGGCGGTGTACGGCAACGGCGACCGTAGAAGCGGGCTAGGGGGAACCGGCCTTTAAGGGGAATAAACGTGTCATGTGTGTCTCAAATGACTAAACGAAGGTAAAATCACTGTCCAGCTCAATGTATCACTGCAATATTGGTCTAGCTTATGTTTATATTAATAAAAGGAGTGAATAATATAAAACAGACTATTATAAACTTGTTTAAAAAAAATTCGATTGAATATGTGGTGTTAAAGCAAAAACAATATCAAGTTAGAGATGAATAGAGTTAATAGAGACTCAGTCAGTTCGTTGACTGAGTATAGTGTATTGCTATCATAATGTAACTAGAGCTTTGATGTATCCAGTGATACTCTTATTTATTGTGTTATGTTAATCTTTGTCAATCCATTTATCATATATTCATAATAGTGAATATTTATATTATAGAAGTTATTATATTATATTTGATCAATGATCAAAAATGGAATTTTATTTGGTTGTTATTACCAATATATATATATATATATATATATATATATATATATATATATATATATATATATATATATATATATATATATATATATATATATATATATATATATATATATATATATATATATATATAATATATATACATATAAAGTGTTAATGGAAGCTTGGAAATATCTTATGTAGTGGTCTTTTAACAAGAAATACATAATTAAAAATACTTTTATGGTTCCCCACATTAGATTGATGTATATACTAAAAACAACTTACTGTCACATATGCATTTACTAACAACTGGCTTAGTGAGAAAGGGGATGAATGTTATTTATATTATTGGATTAGTTATTTATAGTGACTAATGAGTGTTCCACAGTTTTCTATTCTTCAACTGGTAATGCTGAAATCCAACATTGTTTTTATGTTAAATTCATATTACAGATTGATCGATATGAAGCTCTGTACACCGAACTTGAGAGTATTGAAACCACTGTAGTATTTGATAAGTGGTTCCGTCTAGATGTGAGGCCTTTCAAGCACAGCCTCCTAGAGAACACAAAACGATGGGCAAGAATGTTCAAGCTACACTTAATTAACCAGGTTACGAACAGGTAATTCAAACTGCACATTAAACCAAGATATTTGTAGATGAATGGCTATTATGATAAATGATGTTGATAGCTTATAAGTACACCTTCGATAGGAAAATTCATGGATTGATAATTTAAAGACACTGAAAGATAACATAATTATTCTCATGTTATATTTTTCTTACCATAGTCTAACAGAGCTGGACAAATTTATCAAAGAAGCTGAGGTTGGCGTGGCACAAGATCTTGGAAATGGGGATTATGACATCCTTGTGTCGATCATGGGACATCTTGTTGCTGTGCGTGAGAGAATACACTCGACTGATGCCATGTTTGAACCCCTCAAGTCCACTATTGCCCTAGTGAAGCAATATGGTGATGATTTACCTGAGACAATGCATCTAAGGCTTCAGGTAATATTCAATAATGAATCTATTATTTCTACTAGGTTAAGTTTTTGAGCGAAAAAGTAGGTTACCTAACTTTTTTTGAGAACAACAATGCAACAGTTTTGCAAGCTTTCACATAGCATGAATGAAATAACAAATGCAATAATATGATAAGCATGAATGCACATAAGCATAGAACAAATTAATGAGACTAGATATCATCTTGTTCAAGCATTAAAGCATGATAGCAGTAAGGACAGTGTTAAATAAGAGGAAAGTGTAGATTATTAGGGTACACAGAAAGAGGGTGGGTGCTGAGCATGTATGAAAAATACAATTTGAAAAAGTTTAACTCTGACACAGTGACACAAGCATCTAAAAGTGAGACCTGGACTGGCGACCAATTGCAAGATATATTTAATTAAAGTAGTAGAAATTAGTTGCTTGAAAGATGATTAATGTCACGAGAGAGTTGTAAAAATAAAAAATCCATACAAGTTATATATTTGTCAATAAAGGGAGAAAAAATATTTTCTGAAGTGATGACAAGGATACATTGCAGCATCCTAAAAGGATTTGGTTAATTGATGAGAATGGGTAAGAGTGAGATGATGAGATAGGAATTCAAGATTAAGATAGATCCTATGGTTGAGAAATGACGACTTTTTGTACAGATGGAGGTAAATTTGAAAATATGACTTATGAAGAACATGGGGAAATGAAAGGAATACAATATAATATAGTGTCCATTAACTTACCACTAGCGAATATCAGTTGCTTACAAATTGCTGAAATCAATCAATTATATTTGACAATTATTAACTCATACACAGTACACCTCGGGCTTAGGGGGCGATTGCCATCCTCCCAGCGCCGAACGGTATTGATACATTTAGCTAAAATAGGTGTTTTACATCAATGTCCTGTGTGGAAATTTCAGACAAAATTAATATCTTATACTGGTTTCACACCGCCAATCTTTTTTCTCCACGATGAAACAAACTGGAAGTGTCTAAGTTGTCCCACGGCAGAGCTATGATGTTGGGAAGAGGTGCTATTTTCGGAGCTCCTGGCGCATTTGTACGTGCGGGTACAGTTGACCTGGGGCCACATTCAGAGACGCTAACGTCCATGCTTCACAACCTAGTGACTGCCATCAGCTGTTTTGGTATTCAGCGTGCAGATTGAGGACGTACTTAAAGACAAAATACGGCGACTACCTAAGGGGTGGTGTAGAGGACGCAAAATGCATAAAAATACTCATAAATTGAGTATATATGATGTTTTCTGACTCAAGAACTGAACAGGGCAAGTATACAAATGAAATTAGGCCATATAACAATCCCATGGTGATGCGTTTGGCTCGTGGTGAGTTTGTTTTGGGGTGATGGGCCGAGTGGTGAACGGCGGCAACTCACCCGAGGCCACTTCGTGTCACCACCGGCGGGTAGCTGCCACAAACCACCACACGCACGGCTCCGCATCAGACTGAAGGTATAATGGCTCCCTTTTCCTTAATAAAAACCCAAGCCCTTGTCCATCCAGCCGTGATGGGTACCGGGTGTTAGCCGGGGGTTTGTGACCCGCCTCCCGGGGTGGTTGCTTCCCCCAAATGGCAGGAAGACCAGCTACGAATAGAGATCAAGCGAAAAAGATCACCCATAGTAACCATGTACCGCCACTGCCATATCTCGTACTTGAATGCCCACGAGCTCCGGGGTGTAGAAATAGAGGGAGTTAGTTAAGCTAACCACTGTGGCCTTTAACTCTCTCTGAATGTCTGCCCTGGGCCTGATTCTCCGCCTCGCTCCGGGCCATCATATGTGCATTCCCTTCCTCCACGCATACGGACAAGGGGAAATCATTCAAAGCACGTCCCTCCATCACCATGGTCAGCTATGTTCTCAGCTATTGCTCTGGGAGGTGGAGTGACACGTAAGGTAAGGACTGCTATCAGCCACTGGGCACAATAATTACACCACAAAAATACAAAAATTGGCGGGAGAGCGAAGGGCAGGAATTCCTGTCACCCGAAGCTTTCCGCCCGAGCGAGAATTCCCGTCACCCGAGGTTTATGGGTTAAGATCCATGTATTGTTCAAATCTGAATCGCATTTATGAAAGAGAAAAAAAATTGCAATCACATATTTGTTGTATTGGTTGCCACTTTCAGTTCGCCCCATGAGAGAACAGGAGTTGGACCATCATCACAATATACTGTAGCATATTATTTTTTGACATCAAGGATACCACTGAACACACTACATGGTGAGCAGAATAGCTTGTATGAAGTACCTAAGTACAGGATAAAATGAGAAGCAAAAGCAGTTTTTCAATAGATCATAAATTATGATCCTTGAAACATTTCAGCGGTAAATAGATCTCATCCCAAAATCACACACAATATGGTATACATCTAAGTGACTCTAGTAAAGTATTTCCATCCTGTCCTAACTGTGTGTATGTTCCTTAACACGTTAAGTGCAATATGACCCAACGCAGGGTCATATTGGTCATAGGCTTCTCTTTTCTTTTGCAATGTGACCCATCGTTTGGTTGCACACATATATTTGTCTTTTTCCCCATAATTTGCTGGTACAGCAAACCATCCATAAGTCGGAGTTACAGATAAGTCGTAATGGCTAGCATACATTCCAACAAAAAATCGTTTAAAATATTGTATAAATAATTAATAAATTAAGTCGGAGAAAATCCCCTTGATGAAGGGGCCTCCATGCGGCCGGTTTGTGCTGAGTTTGATATCAAACCCAGAGCTCAGGTGAGCTCTGGCTCTTCCAATTCGCCTGGACAGAGTTTCGCTTGCGATAATTATTCATAGTAATGGTTGAAAAATAGTATACACAAGGTTAAAAAGAATATCTGCGCACAGTAGGTCCGACGCCTACAGTAAACTTCCAATCAGCCATTGATCTACCAACGTGTGGTAGGTCGGCCACTTATAATTCCACTGTTTTTTGTTCTGTGTGTGCTGTTATAATGTTTCCTACATATTGAGCACTGAAACTTTTGTTTACCGTCTGTCCATACAAAGCTTCCCTCAGCTGATAAAATTAATTTGGTGCATCAAAACTAATGAGTGTTGTAATTTGTGTGTAATTTGCATTTAATGTACGGGGGGAGGGTCTATATTTCGGATAAATCGAAATATTCCATAAGTCGGGAAGGGATGGAGCCCCTATTGTCCCGTCTTGGGAGGGTTTACTGTACTGTATACTCAATAATCTGGAATAAATTATTACAGTAATACAATTAGGGAAGAAAGGTATGAATACATATACATTTTTCAATTGTATACTTGTTTTACTTGAAAATTCTGTTGCCTAATTTTGATTCAAATTACATCAAATATTTTCAAAGATATATTTACCAAATCATGATAAACACTAATACACAATTTTGAGATCCTAATAAACATAAAATCATATATGACTTGATTATTATGACTATCATAATCATATTATGACTGAATTACCAAAAATGGCAATTATCAATAAAACACTGGAGTTCTTCAGATCTACACAGATTAACCACTGGTGATAGTGGTATGATATCTTCTGTATGACCAGGACGATTGTTTTTTTATCTTCAGTCATCTTAGGTGAGTGACCAATTGTAATTGATTCATATTTATTGTCATTGTGTAGAAGCACACATTTTAAGCTCCGCTTAGAACTATCTATGAACAACCGCCATTCGCTTGGTACATATGTTGATATGCCCATTTCCATCAGCAAGCCTTGAACATCGTTGCAAAAAACAAAATTACTTTCCTCCGAGAACAACGGCAGTAAATTTATATCTCTATTGCGATAGTATGTGATTTTGGTTCCCGGATGCAATACGTTATTTTCTGCTAGTCTAGACGCCAACAATTCTGTTGATTTCTTCATGAGATTTAGCTCCCTAATGAGGTCATTGAGTTCCGGCTAACTAAAAACTTGTGCAACTGATGTGGTTCCTTCAAAATCATTGTCATTGCCCATGAGTACTGTCTATAGCTGAAGTAGACGATTCATCTTCTTCAGGGAGCTCTTCCAGATGAATGCATGATGGGACAGGTATTTCATCTGAGTGTGCAACAGGTCGTTTTGCCGAGTCTAGGACAGGATACGTCCATTTACTCCGACTACGACCATTAAGGCCCTTTATGTTACCAGACAGAAGTAACAGTTTTCACTGTGGTTCCTCTGTTCTTACCAGACCATTGGTATGCTAAACTTCAGACACTTCCCCTTACCATTATTCCACTATCGAAGGTGCTCAACACAAGTTTTACAGACAATGTGTGGAGCCCATGTCTTATCTTGGTCCCCTAGTTTTATTTTCAAATAACTTAAGTATGCCCTTTTCAGAAAATCAAATATGGATTTTCTTTGTTCCATGAAATTGTACTCTCCACAAATGTAGCAAAATGAATCTGGTTGATTCAAACACTTTCTTCGTGAGGAAGCCATGTTATCATCAGAATAAGCTACTGCTGTAATAGCAAATAGCATGTATAGTACCTTGTAGCCTACTAGTATACCAAGAATGATTCAGATCACATTGCCCGATTTACAAAAATAGAATAATAACGGTAATTTGGAGGAAGAGCCAACCTCTATGCATTCTTATGTATTATGGGAGGGAAAATACAGCGTCCAGTGAACAACAACCTTTCAGTCCCAAAGTCAGGTGCAGACTGACTCAGCGGGAAGAGGAGAGACGTCACCAAGGTGGCAAAATACTGTACACAGCATTGTTAATGACTTTACACAGAAACATACGCTGTGGCATGCTCATGAGAGGTACATTTATTGATAAGTGCATTATCTCAAACACTAGAGCTGCTAGAAAGAAATTAAGGTCATATTCTTATTAAGTGGTTTGAATATACCTAGGATCAGGTCTAACATCTGAGGCACCAATTTTTTTTTATTTGTTCCCCAGTGTAATCATTGTAGATGTTTGAGTAGGTAACTGCGTGCTTAAAATAGTAGAAGAAAAAAGATTTTTTTATATATTATATATATATATATATTATATATAATACATCTATATATTATATATATATACCTATATATATGTATGATAATAATTATATATATATATATATATATATATATATATTATCTATATATATATATATATATATATATATATATATAGGAATTAATATAATGCCCAAAATCTCTGCATCCATGACCAAATTGGATAGCTAATTGTATTTATTTATTGAGTAATTACTAAGCTATCTTATTTTTTGGGCAATTTCTAATTATGATAAGGGGAGGCTGCTGATGAGTGACTTAATTTTCAGCTTCAAAATTTTTCTAATTACATTTATTAAAGCTACATACAGTAACATACCTATTTGTTCTTGCACCACACCCTGGTACCCGGGGCCATCAATTTAAAGATAAAGTTCCTCACTTCCACGCT
This sequence comes from Chionoecetes opilio, assembly GCA_016584305.1. Taxonomy (NCBI): domain Eukaryota; kingdom Metazoa; phylum Arthropoda; class Malacostraca; order Decapoda; family Majidae; genus Chionoecetes; species Chionoecetes opilio. The sequence goes on from JACEEZ010002651.1 coordinate 159,529, forward strand.
GAAGCTCACAGGCAGTTTATCTCCCGTAAAATTATTGAGACATGGGAAATTATTAGCTCTTCCTGCTGAGGTTGTTGAGGCCCTCCCAATTGTCCAATCTAAATATAAGCTCTCTACTGCCCTCCAGAACCTCTTTTTCTGCCCATAATACTCCACCCATCACTTTACATGACAAGTGCTGCATTCTGCATGTTTTTATTGTAATATTCCTACCTGTCATTTTGGCTGGAATGCCTATTGTATATGAGCTACTTGCTGCTTAGTGACCCATGTGCTCCAAGGCAAAGTGGCCCTACAAGCTGAGTAAAACTTATGCATTTCTTTTCATGTACTTACCTAGGCTACATGATGCACACAGCTACACCTTGTTTTACAGCATGTTATGTCATGAATTGCCCTGGACTTTAAAATACACCGCAGGTATTACTTTTGGGCGAAATGACTCTACATATTGGTAGCAAGGACTTAAGCAAGTGTATTTGGTTGGGTCACCAGGGCAACGGGCTTAGGCTTACCTAGTGTCTTCTTTTATTTTCGCCAGCACGGTGACTGGCTGGGCGAACTTGAGCCCCTTAGAGGGGGAGACTTACCTAGTGATAGCGAGGCAAGGGAGCCAGCGCTCAAAAGAGGGTGCCTCTTCTCAGCAGATTCTAAACATGTCGGTCATGATTGTTTTTAAACGATATTTTGTCACTCTGTATTTCCTCTTATTGACTAAAATATCCTTGCAAACGACACTTACATACTCTCTGGCATCTTTGGGGAACAAATGCAGCCTCACTCCAGGGTGTGTACGGCTTTTCTTGCCACACACACAACAGCAATAGTGAGAGGCGACGGTTGGCATGTTCAGGTCAGCGGCGTGGGTAGCCATGTGGAGCTGTAAGGTGTTTTGTTTACATTCCCTCCGAAAAGGCGACGGTGCTGCCATCTCACCGCCCGCTTATGCATAACACCAGGATCGCCCACTCCCATTGGACATCACATTCCTCTTGTCTCTAGCTTCCTTGGGTGGAGGAAAGGTGTGCACGGGAATGATATTGTGTGGGAGGTGAGGTGGTGCGGGTTATGCGGGATTAATCCCTGGAATTATCAAATTTATTAAGGAACTTGTGGTCCTTCTCACGAAACATCAAAACCACAAGAGTTTAAAATACGAATATTAATTGTTGACTGTTTTGGTCCGTTGCTCCCTGTTGATTAAAAAAAAAAAAAAAATCTTCGTATGATTGTATTTTGCACGTCGTGTGTCGCAGGAAGGCTACTGCTTTCGACATAAGCACGCAGGCGTCATTGTTGACACGACTTGGATTGTCATCTGTAAAATCATTGATTGGCTTCTCTCCAAAAGCAAGAGGCAAGCACCCCACTGAAGGTCAAGCCTAAGCCTAAGACCATGCCAAAGCCAAACTTGAAGTACCAGCCTGGGGCTTACTAGAATCTGGCGACAATAAGTATAGTGGCAACCGAGGATACCTTCACCTCTGCATAACATCCTATTTGATATTTTGCAAAGGTGACAATATCCTCAAGGAAGAGACTGGTTGCCACAAACATTATGATAATAGATGAGAGAAAGTAACATAGAAGTCACTTTTGTGATGTTATTATGGTATTGTAAGCAACAAACGAATATATATATCATTGATTTCATTTTTTTCATTTTCATCTTTGCATTCAATTTGCATAACCTTATTAAAAAAAAAAAAATCAGTAGGATGTAAAATGTACACTAAGTATTCAACTCACCAGTCCACAGACCTAATAATATATTCATCAGAATCAGACAAAAACTAAAGTTTAATGGACGTTTCTCTTTAAAGCTAGTGGAAATTTTGTATTCTAAATATTTTAAAGGATTTACAAGGAACAGACAGCAGAGTAAAGTAGATAAATTTATTGCTCATGGATGACCGACCTCATTCTTGTAGGTAAGCAGGATAAAGCTTTAGAAATATTTTACATAATTCGTAGTTATGGATTCATGATTAAGTGGAAACTTACTTATAGTTGAAAGCAGTGACTCAAATTAGCCATCTAAATTAAATCTTATGTTATTTTGTCCCATCATAAATGCTTTAATTTATCTACCTCATTATTAGATGTCATTAATGTACAAGAAAAAACACAGTTTTTTGAGAACAATATTACCACCAGTCATTTTCAGGAGCTACCAGAACAGTGGGAATCGCTGAAGAAGCACTGTGATCTGATACGGCAACATGTAGCACCTTTAAAAGCCAGTGAAGTTTCAGCAATAAGGAAAAAGTGCATTAAGTTTGAAACACGTCAAGCAATTTACCGCGATAAGTTCAGGAAGTATTCTTTTTCAAGTAAGTCCATGTTTTTCTTACCTTATCAGACAATCTTAGTGATTGATAGCATGTATATATGTAGAATATTGTATAATATGTAGGAATAGGATTCGATGAGAAAAGGTGAGTAATAGTAGGTAAGGCATTAAACTTTAATAAGTACCTTTATAGACACACTAGCCGCAAAGCCGCCCTCCGGGCGGACTTTTTGGCTAGCTCCTGCGGAGGGCTATTGGGGGGCCTTCGGCCCACCACCGTGGACTCTCCAGATAGCCCCTTCTAACTTTCCTGAAATCATGGATGTAGAAATGTATGTATTCCCCCCACCCATTCACTCACCCATTACCCATCACCTCCCCCCCCATTCACTCACCCATTACCCATCACCCCCCACCCATTCACTCACCCATTACCCATCACCCCCCACCTATTCCCTCACCCATCACCCATCATCCCCAACCCATCACCCCCCACCCATTCACTCACCCATCACCCCACACCCATTACCCATCACCCCACCCATTCACTCACCCATTACCCATCACCCTACATCAAGGTTTCCTCAATTCTCGCAACCCACTTTTTTTTCACAATTATCGCTAATAGGCTGCTAAAAAAAAAGAAGAAGAAAAAGTGATCGGATCATCTCATAATTGGGTTAAAACCTTCCCCTGGTCAACCCGATTCCAAAAATGTGCCATATGAGCTGATTGCGCCACGGGGGGCGGAACCTATACCAGACACACACACACACACACACACAGACAGACAGACTTTCGCTTATATTTACCACTAGCCGCAAAGCCGCCCTCCGGGCGGACTTTTTGGCTAGCTCCTGCGGAGGGCTATTGGTGGGCCTTAGGCCCACCACCTGTGTTTGGTGGGCCTTCGGCCCACCAAACATGGACTCTCCAGATAGCCCCTTTTAACTTTCCTGAAATCATGGATGTAGAAATGTATGTATTCCCCCCACCCATTCACTCACCCATTACCCATCACCCCCAACCCATTCACTCACCCATTACCCATCACCCCCCACCCATTCACTCACCCATTACCCATCACCCCCCACCCATTCACTCACCCATTACCCATCACCCCCACCCATTCACTCACCCATTACCCATCACCACACACCCATTCACTCACCCACTACCCATCACCCCCCACCCATTCACTCACTCATTACCCATCACCCCCCACCCATTCACTCACCCATTACCCATCACCACACACCCATTCACTCACCCATTACCCATCACCCCCCACCTATTCCCTCACCCATCACCCATCACCCCCCACCCATTCACTCACCCATCACCCCACACCCATTACCCATCACCCCACCCATTCACTCACCCATTACCCATCACCCTACATCAAGGCTTCCTCAATTCTCGCAACCCACTTTTGTTTTCACAATTCTCGCTAATAGGCTGCTAAAAAAAAGAAAAAAAAAAGTGATCGGATCATCTCATAAGTGGGCTTATGACCTTCCCCTGGTCGACCCGATTCGAAAAATGTGCCATATGAGGTGTTTGCGCCACGGGGGGCGGAACCTATACCACACACACACACACACACACACACACACACAGACAGACAGACAGACACACTTTCGCTTTTATTAATATAGATTACCCATCACCCCCCACCTATTCCCTCACCCATCACCCATCACCCCCAACCCATCACCTCCCACCCATTCACTCACCCATCACCCCACCCACACCCATTACCCATCACCCCACCCATTCACTCACCCATTACCCATCACCCTACATCAAGGTTTCCTCAATTCTCGCAACCCACTTTTTTTTTCACAATTATCGCTAGTAGGCTGCTAAAAAAAAAAAAAAAAAAAAAATCGGATCATCTCATAACTGGGCTTAAAACCTTCCCCTGGTCAACCCGGTTCCAAAAATGTGCCATATGAGTTGATTGCGCCACGGGGGGCGGAACCTATACCAGACACACACACAGACAGACAGACAGACACACTTTCGCTTATATTATTATAAATTACCCATCACCCCCCCCCTATTCCCTCACCCATCACCCATTCACTCACCCATCACCCCACACCCATTACCCATCACCCCACCCATTCACTCACCCATTACCCATCACCCTACATCAAGGCTTCCTCAATTCTCGCAACCCACTTTTGTTTTCACAATTCTCGCTAATAGGCTGCTAAAAAAAAAAAAAAAAAAAAAAAGTGATCGGATCATCTCATAAGTGGGCTTATGACCTTCCCCTGGTCAACCTGATTCCAAAAATGTGCCATATGAGGTGTTTGCGCCACGGGGGGCGGAACCTATACCACACACACACACACACACACACACACACAGACAGACACACTTTCGCTTATATTATTATAGATAAGAAAGATTACCCATCACCCCCCACCTATTCCCTCACCCATCACCCATCACCCCCAACCCATCACCCCCCACCCATTCACTCACCCATCACCCCACACCCATTACCCATCACCCCACCCATTCACTCACCCATTACCCATCACCCTACATCAATGTTTCCTCAATTAGAGAGAACTGCAACTTCGAAATGCCAGGGGTCGCTGGCAGTTTTAACTCACAATTTGGTGAAAAGTTGGTCAACTTGAAAGAAAAATATGGGCTTATTCCACTGCACTTAAAACACAAAAGTATAATTTTAAGAACGATTTTCTTCTATATGTATATTGTATAGAAGCCTGATTCTGTAAAACATGTATTTAACCAAATAACCATGTAGGTTATAGTTGAGGAGGCGAGGTAAATGTTACTCTATGATATTATACAGTCAATAACGTATGTTTAGAAGTTATCTATACCTAGGCAGTCATATTTTCCTGTTATTATTGTGTATCAATCAGATAGAAAGCCTGGAAGTGCAATGAGTCGACGCGTGAAGTAGCAATGTTTTGATTCAATCTCCCCGCCACAATCTCCCCGCCCACCACTCCCCGCCGCGGCACGTCGCCTCCACAATTATAACCTACATTGTCGCAGCAGCAAGCCGATTTCGGCATTCTTTATTCTTCGTTTTTCCAAGGCATTGCTTTTTGTATTTTGACAAGCGTTTGCGAGACGCAGCAGTACTGTCTTAGAAAACAGTGTGAACATCGCCCAAATTTTACATGCCACAATGAACATGTAAAAAATATATTAAGCTCTGCTACTCGAGGCGAGTAATTTGCATTAAATTGCTATCTTAGAACGTTCAATCGTAATGCATGTCATGCATACACTTACTAGAACAACAGAAGAACGTTCTTTTTTAGTATTCAGATGCGGTGCATCAATATTCATCGCGAAATTTATTTCTGAAAAATATTAGTCGCGGAGGGAAAACACAGTAGACCAACCTTTGAGTTAAAACTGCCAGCGACCACTGGCATTTCTCGAGTTGCAGTTCTCTCTAATTGGAGAGAACTGAAACTTGAGAAATGCCAGTGGTCGCTGGCAGTTTTAACTCAAAGGTTGGTCTACTGTGTTTTCCCTCCGCGACTAATATTTTTCATAAATCAATTTCGCGATAAATATTGATGCACCGCATCTGAATACTAAAAAAGAACGTTCTTCTGTTGTTCTAGTAAGTGTATGCATGACATGCATTACGATTGAACGTTCTAAGATAGCAATTTAATGCAAATTACTCGCCTCGAGTAGCAAAGCTTAATATATTTTTTACATGTATATTGTGGCATGTAAAATTTGGGCGATGTTCACACTGTTTTCTAAGACAGTACTGCTGCGTCTGGCAAACGCTTGTCAAAATACAATAAGCAATGCCTTGGAAAAACGAAGAATAAAGAATGCCGAAATCGGCTTGTTGCTGCGACAATGTAGGTTATAATTGTGGAGGCGACACGCCGCGGCGGGGAGTGGTGGCGGGGAGATTGTGGCGGGGAGATTGAATCAAAACATTGCTACTTCACGCGTCGACTCATTGCACTTCCAGGCTTTCTATCTGATTGATACACAATAATAACAGGAACATATGACTGCCTAGGTATAGGTAACTTCTAAACATACGTTATTGACTGTATAATATCATAGAGTAACATTTACCTCGCCTCCTCAACTATAACCTACTTGGTTATTTGGTTAAATACATGTTTTACAGAATCAGGCTTCTATACAATATACATATAGAAGAAAATCGTTCTTAAAATTATACTTTTGTGTTTTAAGTGCAGTGGAATAAGCCCATATTTTTCTTTCAAGTTGACCAACTTTTCACCAAATTGTGAGTTAAAACTGCCAGCGACCACTGGCATTTCGGAGTTGCAGTTCTCTCTAATTCTCGCAACCCACTTTTTTTTTCACAATTATCGCTAATAGGCTGCTAAAAAAAAAAAAAAAAAAATGATCGAATCATCTCATAATTGGGCTTAAAACCTTCCCCTGGTCAACCCGGTTCCAAAAATGTGCCATATGTGTTGATTGCGCCACGGGGGGCGGAACCTACACCACACACACACACACACACACACACACACACACACACAGACAGAGAGACACACTTTTGCTTATATTATTATAGATTACCCATCACCCCCCACCTATTCCCTCACCCATCACCCATCACCCCCAACCCATCACCCCCCACCCATTCACTCACCCATCACCCCACACCCATTACCCATCACCCCACCCATTCACTCACCCATTACCCATCTAGGGTACCCTACATCAAGGCTTCCTCAATTCTCGCAACCTACTTTTGTTTTCACAATTCTCGCTAATAGGCTGCAAAAAAAAAAAAAAAAAAAAGTGATCGGATCATCTCATAAGTGGGCTTATGACCTTCCCCTGGTCAACCTGATTCCAAAAATGTGCCATATGAGGTGTTTGCGCCACGGGGGGCGGAACCTATACCACACACACACACACACACACACACACACACACACAGACAGACACACTTTCGCTTTTATTAATATAGATGTCAACACCAAAAAGCATACAGGGACCCTAAGGTAAATAACAATAAATAAACAATAAATAATTTGTATAATAATATTTTATAAAAGTAACTGTCAATCACTCAAATTGAAGGGAACTCAAGAAAATGCAGAATTTTCTACCCGCTATACATTTTTCATAATTTCCACAGCAAATTTAAGAATTTACAACTGTAAAACATTTCGCAAAGCTTAAAATTTATAGATAAAGTGGAAATACCATTCTATTGTTTTTTGTGTGTGCCCACGTCCCCCTTTTTACTACATTTTTGTGTGACTCTCCCTACTTATGAAGGTACAAGCCACAAGTATGCATAAATGTTGCATGATATGTGTGGAATGAAAATAACAGGTGTATTGTATTTATCAAATCCGCTTTATACCAATATGAACATTTATTTTAGGCTTCATAAGACACTTCAGTGTTACTTTTGAATATCCTACAAATATCTATCTATCCATATCTGACACCCTTTACCAATAACTCCCCCAAGTGGATGGTCATACCTGAGGAGTCTCCATTTATGCCTGTACTTGTGCAGTGCATACCCTCTTTGCATGCTCTCATCTTCTTATACTTTTCTTGCCCATTTTTATCTCACACTCTTACCACTGACTTGCCATTTCACTAGGGGTCGTCATTTTATACCTACGTACATTGTGTGATAACATAAAGTCTGTGGAGTCTAGTTTACATAAAAAACAAACTGAACTGTAGATGGCTTGTAGGTTTTGCAACCTGCTGAGGGAAGTGTAAGCGACGAACCGGAAATACGATGACCTCGCCCATAAATATAGGAATGTGTTGCCTCTAACATATGTTGTGCTCCTGGAGCTGTTATAACTCATATTGCTGCTGCCACTTCCGATTGACCTGTTCCAGAGGATGCACCTTTAATTTCAGTCAGGAATGGTGCCCGATCAGTCGTAATTGAAGAGCTTTTACCGATCATGATGTACAACGGTTACACAGTCCTGGGGAAAGACAATGATGACGTTCACACAACCAAAGTCATAGGCGATTCAATAGTAAAAGGCCAGCTGCAATTTTTTTTCCGAAAAGCTCGATCAAAGTGGAAATTATTATATATGTCAGGTGGTCTCCTTGACGACATTACGGTAGCCTGCGATGAGGCAACGAATGGCATTTACGAAAACATTCATATTATTAGAAAGTATATATATATATATATATATATATATATATATATATATATATATATTATATATATATATATATATATATATATATATATATATATATATATATATATATATATATATATATATATATATATATATATATATATATAATAATATAAGCGAAAGTGTGTGTGTGTGTGTGTGTGTGTGTCCGCGATAGGTACCGCCCCCCGTGCCCCAATCCCATCATATGGCACAGTTTTGGAACCAGCTCGACCAGGGGCAACTTTTAAGCCCACTTATGAGATGATCCGATCACTCTTTTTTTTTTTTTTTTTTTTTTTTTTAGCAGCCTATTAGCGAGAATTGTGGGAAAAAAATGTGGGTTGCGAGAATTAGGGCGACGGAAGTCAAAATGACACTTAACACCTGCACCCAAACACTTATCACCTTCACCCCTAACACTTAAAACCTGCACCCCTAACACTTATCACACACACACACACACACACACACACACTTAACACACACCTCCCTAATATTTAACACAAACACTCATTTATTGAGATGGTCACTGGTTGAGTTGGTACTAGTTGAGATCGTCACTGGTTGAGATGGTCACTGGTTGAGTTGGTCACTGGTTGAGTTGGTCACTGTTTTTGTTTTGTTTTGTTTTTTAAGGACTGGCCGAGCGCACAAAACAAACAAGAGGTAACAAAAAGCCCGTTTAGTTGCCAGTCCCTATAAAGAAGACAGTAAGAGAATACAGAAATGCGGGTGGGTCAATTTAGTTCGGGAAGTGTCTTGTCAATTCTCTCTTGAAAATATACAAGTCGTAGGAAGGTGGAAAAATAGAAACAAGAAGAGAGTTCCAGATTTTACCAGTAAAAGGGATGTAAGTGTAAGATACTGATTAACTCTTGCATTAGGAAGATGGACATAATAGGGATGAGAATGAGTAGAAAGTCTTGTGCAGCGAGGCCACGGGAGGGGGTAGGCATGCAGTTAGCAAGTTCAGAAGAGCAGTGAGCATGAAAATAACGGTAGAAGATAGCAAGATAAGCAACACTGCGGCAGTGATTTAAAGATTGAAGACAGTCAGTCAGAGGAGAGGAGATGATGCGACGAAAAGTTTTTGACTCAACCCTGTTTGGGAGAGCTGTATGAGTGGATCCCCCCAAACATGTGAGACATACACCATACATGGGCGGATAAGGCCCCTATACAGAGCAAGCAGCTGGGAGGGAGAAAAAATGGACGCAAACGCCACAGGAGACCTAACTTCTTAGAACCTGTTTTAGAAAAAGAGGAGATGTGAAGATTTCCAGTTCAAATTTATAGTAAAAGATAGTCCAATAATGTTCATTGTAGAATGAGACAGTTGAGTGTCATTGAAGAAGAAAGGATAGTTATCTGGTAGGATTTGTCGAGTAGATAGGTTAATAAATTGGGTTTTTGAGACATTCAACAAAATAAGGTTTTTTTTTTACCGCCAGGGGTGGGATGGTAGGCTCTGGAGGTTCACTTGAGGGCTGTGATGGTTGGTCCTCGCCCGTGGTGACACAGGCATACTTTTTATAGGGACGCCTGTGATTAGAGGCTCATGCTGCCCCCCTGTGTCCTCCGATGCACTCGCAATCGAAGGTAGAGGTACTGGGCAGGGCATGTGGGTGTTCTTACGCCACTCAACGGTGCAAAAAGGTTTTGGTTTTCGTCGGGGATAGAACTCGGGTCACCGAGAACGCCAGTCGGAGACGCTAACCACTTTGCTACCGCCTCCCCCTTTGCTTTGCCTCAATCAGAAATTATAGAAAGATCAGAAGTTTGGCGCTCAGTGGCATCTCTCCGTGAATCACTAATGCTGGACGTCTAATAAACGACGTTGAAAGATGCAGGTACTCAGATTGAGTTGGTACTGGTTGATTTGGCACTAGTTAAGTTGGTACTAGTTGAGATGGTCACTGGTTGAGTTGGTACTGGTTGACTTGGTCACTGGTTGAGATCACTGGTTGAGATGGTCACTGGATCAAACGGTCACTGGTTGAGATAGCCACTGGATGAATTGACACTGGTTGAGTCTGCACTGATTAATTTGATACAGTTTGTAGTGCCCGGTCACTCATATAAAGATTAGAAAGGAAATGCTGTATTTCCTGGTGTAAAAACTACATTGGCAAAAAAAAAGAACAGTAAGTCACACACAGTGGACACAGTGTTCTTCTCTGCACCCCCCCCCCCCTCTCTCTCTCTCTCTCTCTCTCTCTCTCTCTCTCTCTCTCTCTCTCTCTCTCTCTCTCTCTCTCTCTCTCTCTCTCTCTCTCTCTCTCTCTCTCTTCTCCCTTTTTTTATCTGTCTTTTATCACTCTCTGACTCTGTATTTATCTCTCGCTCTCTCTCTATTTATCTGTCTTTCTCTCTTTTTCTCTATGTCGGCCGTTCAGTCATGGTGCTGTAGAAGCAGTTCGCTACATTTGTTATTACTGTATTTCCTGTTGCTCATGTCATATATCGGGACCCACCTAAGCGGAGGTGCTTCTGGCACCTCAACTCAGCTAAGTGGGAAGACCTAAGGCAGTACTACTCTGATTTTCCATGGAATGATTACTGCTTCCATGTCAAAGACCCATCTCTTTGTGCAGAGCGCATAACTGAGGTCATAGTCTCTGGCATGGAGGCGTACATTCCACATACTTTCTCTAATCCTAAAGCCCGTCAACCTTGGTTTAACTCTGCTTGTTCTCATGCTGTCCGAGATAGAGAGGTGGCTCACAAACGGTACCGTAAGCATCCATCTCCTGAAACTCATGCCCTTTATATTTCTACCCGTAATCATGCCAAATCTTTACTTCAGCTTACCAAAAACTCTTTCATTCATAGAAAATGTCAAAATCTTTCTGAATCAAATTCCTCTCGTGACTTCTGGCATCTAGCTAATAACATCTCTAACTATTTTTCTTCTTCATCTTTCCCTCCTATGCTTCACCCAGATGGCTCCACAGCTGTCTCATCTACTTCTAAAGCTGAAATCTTCGCTCAAACATTTGCTAAACATTCCACTCTGGCTGATGAAGGGCTTGTTCCTTCTTCTCCTCCACCCTCTGACTTTATTATGCCTGTCATTAAGATCCTTCGGAATGATGTTTTCTTTGCCCTTTCTGGCCTAGATCCTCGGAAGGCTTACGGTCCTGACGGAGTCCCTCCTATTGTTCTCAAAAACTGTGCTTCTGTGCTTGCACCTTGCCTGGTCAAACTTTTCCGTCTATGTCTATCTACTTCCACCTTTCCTTCTTGCTGGAAGTTTGCTCACATCCAACCTGTTCCTAAGAAGGGTGACCGTTCTAATCCTTCAAACTACCGTCCTATAGCTTTGACCTCCTGCCTTTCTAAAGTTTTTGAATCTATACTTAATAAGAAAATTCTTAAGCATCTATCTGCTCACAATCTTCTATCTGATCGTCAGTACGGTTTCCGTAAAGGGCGATCTACTGGCGATCTTCTAACTTTCCTAACTGAATCTTGGTCATCCTCCTTTAGGGGTTTCGGTGAAACTTTTGCTGTTGCCCTTGACATATCAAAAGCTTTTGATAGAGTCTGGCACAAATCGTTAATTTCCAAACTACCCTCATTCGGTTTCTATCCTTCTCTCTGTACCTTCATTTTAAGTTTCCTTTCAAACCGTTCTATTGCAGCTACTGTAGACGGACATTGTTCTTCTCCTAAATCTATCAATAGTGGTGTTCCCCAGGGTTCTGTCCTATCACCCACTCTCTTTCTATTATTTATTAATGATCTTCTAAGTCTAACTCAAAGCCCTATCCACTCCTTCGCTGATGATTCTACCCTGCATTTTTCAACGTCGTTTATTAGACGTCCAACTCAACAGGAACTAAGTGATTCACGGAGAGATGTCACCGAGCACCTAACTTCTGATCTTTCTATTATTTCTGATTGGGGCAAAGCAAACCTTGTTTTGTTCAATCCCTCAAAAACCCAATTTCTTCACCTATATACTCGACAAAACCTACCAGATAACTATCCCCTCTTCTTCAATGACACTCAACTGTCTCCTTCTTCTACAATGAACATTCTAGGACTATCCCTTACTAAAAATCTGAACTGGAAATCTCACATCTCATCTCTTGCTAAAACAGCTTCTAAGAAGTTAGGTGTGCTGTGGCGTCTGCGTCCTTTTTTTTCTCCCTCCCAATTGCTTGCTCTCTACAGGGGCCTTATCCGCCCATGTATGGAGTATGTCTCACATGTTTTGGGAGGATCCACTCATACAGCTCTCCTAAACAGGGTTGAGTCAAAAGCTTTTCGTCTCATCAACTCCTCTCCTCTGACTGACTGTCTTCAATCTTTAAATCACCGCCGCAATGTTGCTTCTCTTGCTCTCTTCTACCGTTATTTTCATGCTCACTGCTCTTCTGAACCTGCTAACTGCATGCCTCCCCCACTCTCGCGGCCTCGCTGCACAAGACTTTCTACTCATTCCCATCCCTATTCTGTCCATCTTCCTAATGCAAGAGTTAATCAGTATCTTTAATCTTTCATCCCTTTCACTTTTAAACTCTGGAACTCTCTTCCTGTTTCTATTTTTCCACTTTCCTATGACTTAAATCTTTTCAAAAGAAGAGTAACAAGACACCCCCCTAACTAAATTGGCCTACCCCTTTGTTTTTATTTTATTCTCTTACTGTCTTCTTTATAGGGACTGGCAACTAAGCGGGCTTTGTGTTACCCATTTTTGTTGTGCCTTTGGCCAGATCCCTGTGAAGTAAAAAAAAAAAAAAAAAAAAAAAAAAAAAAAAATATCTCCTACTACCTTCTGACCTAATTTATCAAGTGTTTAGCAATCATGACTGATTGATGTTCACTGCTAAAACCAGTAATATGCTGCAAAAAATTATGTTACTCCTACGTATCAGTGTTCAAGCATGATATCATATCAAACATAAATATATCATTTTATGTATAATATATGTTGGGCGTAAATTTATTTCATAGATATCTAACCTGTACAAGTTAAAGCTGTAAGAAAGAAGATAAGAGCAATTAACATAACATATACACTATAGTCGCTTCCCCACTTATGTACGTTCAGGTTACGTAATTTAAGTGTTGCGTACAACTGGTCTTTAAATTGGAATCATGACTTTTACAGATGACTAATCACACTAACGTATCTTAAAATCAATAGAGTGGAACCAGTTGTGATGGTAATAGCAAGAACCATTGATTTCTATGATTTAAGGCCATTAAATGCATGGTTGAGTATTATTGGAGTATATCACATTATACAGCATATCCTCGCTATATGATATTTCTCTAATAAGATAGTTTTTTTTTAGTACATCTTCACTTTTTATGACGGCTCTCACTCACTTTTACGATCAGGTTAGCGATATGTATTGTCTTCCAAGTGGCTTGGAAGCCTTTGTGCCTCCGATATCAAGTCAAAACGCAACCCAATCACAGAATGAGGGAATACTGTATATTGAAAAAGGATCAGGCAAATATGAATAGTATTTTACAAATTCTGCCTTGCACTTGAAGACCTTCTCTTGAAGCACTGGTGTATTCTAACAAGATTGGATAAATGTATACTGTCCAGTTTTCCTCATAGCTTGTGCCAATTCTAGTTTTAGGTAGACAAGAGAGGTTATAATTTGTGGCGTGACGTTTTTTGAATGAGCCCAAAATGTTTATTATTTTATATTTTTTTCCAAAATCCGGAGAAACCTGGCCACTCCATTACAGGGATTTGTTTGCAAAGCAGATATTATTCAATAACCATTTTAACCTTTTTACAGGGTGTATAATCCATGAAGTTGGCCTCTGAATATGTAACTCTATGTCTGTTTCTGTCTAAAAAATTATTTGATTTCACCTTTCAAATCATGCAAATAATCATAAGCATGCATGGTAAATTTTTTTTCAACTGGCCACCAGCACCCTTACTGCCATGAAAAATACCACAAACCATGATGTAATTAGGGTGTTTTATAGTTTACACTATACTGCGGATCATACTGGTCAGAGACTCAGAGCCTATGGAAGGATACCCCTGTTCTGCCTTTGCCGTAATGACCTTGAAAGTTCTTTTATTGATGAAAAGTTAAAAAGTACATCCATTCTAATCCTATGCTCTGAAGTCAAATGTTAAAATATCTCTGCAAATTCAACCTTCTTCGACTTCATAATTATTTGATTTGAGCAGTGATTTTACCAAAACTCGTATTAAAGGCAGATGAAGGTCCTTACATACACATATATATATATATATATATATATATATATATATATATATATATATTATATATATATATATATATATATATATACATATATATATATTACTCATCTATATTATATATATACTATCTATATCTTATATATATATATATATATATATATATATATATACGTACATATATATTGTATATCATGGGTTTGGTCACATGTTTCAATAAGATTGGTTGTATAGACTTAAGCTGGACGGTTGATATGAGTTTTCTTTTACTTCACGTTACAAGATCATATTTGTCTTTCTCGAGTTTTCCTTTGATAGTTAAAATGAGATTTAGTAGGTGGAATGAAGCCTGTTAAAAACTTGGGCTTTGTTGTATTTTGCTAAGAAATGAATATTGAATCCTTAGAAATTTTTAGATAGCTTCAGATCATAGATATACATATTATGTCGGCCTATAAGTCAACAAGGTGTATTAATCGATCCTCAAATTTTGAGGTGTTAATTCAATTTTAGGCCTATATTCGCCGCATAAGTCGACCCCCCAAAGTTAGAAAGAAAAACGCCTCAAGAAAAAAGTTCTTATTAAAAAATTGCTACCCTGGTGCAGTACATTTATGTAAACCACAGTATGGTAGGTACTCAACTCAGTGTGTTGGTAAGTGAATGACTGACTTCCACTTAACATAAAGTCATGTGAGTGAGTCAATAAGTGTTTACCGAGTGTAACGGGCCCATAATTCCGTAGCTGGCCTTGTAGTACAAATGTCAGGCCGATTAGGTGATGCAAGCAAGTGTTTACACATACAGTCAGATGGTTCTTCCAAATATTGTGTGGTGATAATCGTTTCTATTTAATACCGTTTACAATCCATCGGCTGTTCGAGTTGTGTTAGGTGGTGATTATTTATATTTCAAAACTGTCTGTATGGTAAGTCATTATTATTGTATTACTGTTTTTATGGTAATTAAATATTACCAAACATGAGTTTCAGTTGAAAATAGTTGTGACGGGCCATCGATGGTAGTTATGGTAGGTAGTATGCAGTGCCTGTTAGGTAGGCTGCTCCATTTGTTTGCCATTATTAGGTAAGGGTTCACATTTTTACTTGGCTTTCAAGTCGACCCTTAATTTTGAAGGGTTTTGTTAGGCTTCAAATTTCGTCTTATATGCTGGCATATACGGTACTGATTTTGCTGATGTAGGGGGACTTATGTGCTATAAAATAGTAAAATATAGCCTTTTTCTAGTTAAATATTGTGTACTTACATAATTAACACATCCCTGTTCTAGTTTCTGCTGTGAGCTACCGTATTGGAGACTTGAGCGAGTTAATATGCGGCTTCAACGCTTGGAAGAGGAGATGCATCAATTGCAAGATTCAGCTGTTTTGTTTGAAGTGGTAATTCCAGAGTTTAAATTCATGAAGGCTTGTAGGAAGGAACTTCGAATGCTGAAGGTAAGGTCATGAAGATTTGAAAAACATTTGGGACCATATCATATTTTCACCGTGGAATGAAAAACAACATCATAGATATTTTTTGCAATGAAGTATAATATGTGATTCATCTTCTAGCAATTGTGGGATCACATCTGCCTGGTTAGAGCCTGTGTTGACTACTGGAAAACAACACCATGGAGAGAAGTTGATGTTGAAAATATGGACATTGAGTGCAAAAAATTTGCCAAAGACATAAGATGTAAGTATTTGTGAATTTCGTCTCTATCTTCTTGATACAGGAAGGCTTAGAGTATGTGTCTCTAGTTCCCTCGCATTATCATAGGGAATACATATAAGCAAGGGTTAGGAAATATCTCTTAGGCTCTCAGATAATGTTTTATGAAATGAAACAAAGTGGAGTAATCTATTGTATTTTCTATGCCTTGTTTTGTTTCTTCCTGCGAAGCTAATAATAATGCACAAGTGTGCAGTGTGAACGAGTGACAGAACGACTGAAGTATCAGTCGCTCTCCCGTCGTCACTGGGATAGGTCGTGCTCTTTCAAGCTTATTATTAAACGACAGTGTTACGGTGGTATTTTACTTGCCTCACCAGTAGAGTACAATATTCACTCGTCACTCAGGTCTCTACGGGCGAGGTAGCTGTTTTTATTGTTCTAGGGGAACATGGTTGTGTCGGTGTTGTTGTTGGGTGGTGGTGGTGGTGGTAGTGGTGGAGGTGGAGTGGAGTTGACTGAGGGTGTTTTGAGTGCTGGGAGTGGAGTGGAGTTGGAGTGGGAAGGGGTGTTGAGTTCGAGTGTGGTGGAGAGTGACAGCAATGTGCGGGTTTCGTGTGAGGACGGTACAAAGGAGGGAGCTGAGAAGGCTCCTGAGGGGCGGGGATCCTTAAGTGGTAGAGGGGATGAGGATGAAAGGGAGATGAGTGGGATAGTGGAGAGCAGAGTGGTGGCCGAGGTAGTGGGCGTGGTGCAGGTAGTGAGTGTGGTGAGTGGGTGTGGTGCAGGGAATTAGAGGGATGAATGGGCGTGAGCAGTTCAGTGCAAGATGTAATAGAGTTCTGCAATCAGTCATTAAGGAGATTGCACAATTGAATAGTGTAGCGAAGAACCAAGAGAAAGAGATTCGAGGTCTTAAAATTAGGGTTCTTAGTTCAGGTTGCTTACCTAGTGGGGCACCTGAAGGTAGATTACCTAGTAAGGCACCTGATTGTAGCTTACAGGCACCTGAAGATGGTGGGTGGAAGGTAGTAGTGCGAGGATGGTCTCCTTTGAAGCTGAGGAAGGACACCCCTGACCAGGTAGAGTGGAGGAATTCCTTTCAGGCACTCTAGGGACTGTAGGATGAGGAAGAGGAAGTAGAGGACAAAATCAATCAATCAATCATTGGGGGCATACGCCGGGGGGCGCGTCGCCTCGCCCACCCTACGACGCCACTCCCGGGGGTCACCACGCGCGAGTTCCCATGCAGGCTCCTTTCCCATACCAAGCAGCTCTCGACAAGAAACATCAACTTGCCCCAGCCACGAGCCTTGTGGGCGCCCCCTTGGCCTCCTCCACGCCGGATTGTCTCTTACAGATACAACCCGATGGGAAGGATCGGTTTCAGGGTAGCGTGCCACATGCCCATATAGCCGAAGTTGGCGCTGACGGACTATGCAGGTAATAGGCCTCGATTCAGTCTCACGGTGCAATCGCTGATTTGACACGTAATCATCCCAGCGATACCCCATGATTCTGCGAAGACACTTATTACCAAAGGCATTGATTCGTCTCTTCAAGTCACTATTTAGTGTCCATGTCTCACAACCATAGAGTAAGACAGGGATCACAAGCGACTTGAAGATCCGGATCTTTGTCCTCCTGCACAGGTACCGACAACGCCAAATACTCCCGCTGAGCGAGTCCATAACACCGTGGGCTATGCCAATCCGTCGTAAGACTTCTTGACGTGACCCGCCGTCATTATGGACTGCGCTACCAAGGTATGTAAAACTTTCCAAGATCTCAATGTCCTCGCCACACGCATGAACAGACTGTACTGCTTCATCTAGTAAGTCTCCAAATACCTGGACCTTGGTCTTGAGCCAGGAGACCTCAAGTCCCAAAGGCTTTGCCTCCTCGTGCAGCGCCTCGAGAGCCATCACGAGGACCTCCAGCGACTCAGCAAAGATTACTGCATCATCGGCAAAAACAAGATCAGTGATCTTGGTGTTGCCGACGGATGCTCCACAATCACTTTGATCTACAACCTTGTCCAATACCCAGTCCATACAAGCGTTGAAAAGTGATGGGGCAAGGACGCACCCCTGCCTCACTCCTGTATTCACAGGAAAGAAGCTGGATACACCTGCCCCACACTTCACAGCACTCTCAGTCCCAGAATACAGACCAGTTATCAAACCAATAGTCCTTGCAGGAATCCCTCGAAGTCGCAGAAGATCCCAGAGTGACTCACGATGCACTGAGTCAAACGCCTTCTTGAGATCAACATAGGCTGCAAGCATCCCCTGTCGAAACTCACGTCGGCGTTCCACCAGGACACGAAGCGCTAGGATACGGTCCGTTGTTGACTTACCAGGCGTGAACCCAGACTGCTGAGGTCTCTGATGCTTCACCAGATGACTGCGAATTCGTGTCAGCAATAGATGGGCAAGCACCTTGCCTGGTACGCTGAGCAGTGTAATACCGCGGTAATTGTTGCAGTCCTGACGGTCCCCTTTCCCTTTCCAGATAGGGACGACCAGCCCCCTTTTCCAGTCAGGAGGAATGGTACCTGATTGCCACACGGCAGTCAGGACAGCATGCAACCCGCGGATCATGGCCTCACCCCCAGCTTTGAGGAGCTCCGCACTGATATTACAAACACCAGCTGCCTTTCCACCCTTCAACTTTGCTACAGCCTCTCTGACTTCTTCAAGAGAGGGTGCGGTTTCGTCAATGGGAGGATCGGCATCCACTGCCTGTAACCCAGTGGTGTGAAGCTGCTCAGTTGGAGGGTCCACCGTGAACAACTGCCCAAAGTACTCAGCCCAACGATCCATCTGCCCATCCATGTCCGACACGAGGCGCCCATCTGCTGTTCGAATAGCACTCGCCCGAGAAGGAGACTTGGAACGGAGCTTCTTCAGGGCTCGGTAGGCGGGTCGGAGGTCATTAGCGTTCAAATGACCCTCGACATCCTCAGCGAGACTCCTGACATACCTCTCCTTGTCTCTCCTCAGGAGGGTTCTAGTCCGGCGTGACAGAGCCCTGTGCTGGTCCCGGTTGCCAGCCAGAGGACAAAATGGTAGACGATATATCCCTACCCGAAGGGAAAATCTTGGTTGTTGGGGACAGTCAGGTTAGATTCCTGGATGGGGCTTTTTGTGACATAAAAAATCGTAGGAAGCGGATGTGTTCCCAGGGGCGGGGATAGGTCATGTTGGTGATAGAATAGAGGCATGCATGGCAGGCAAGGGGTCAAGCCCATCGTTTGCCTGAGCGCGGGAGGAATCGACGTTGATCGTTTAAGGAGTGAAGAACTGCTGCAGCGGTTCAAGGAGGCTGTAGGTAAGGTTAAGGACAGAGGTGGGATCCCTGTGGTGCGTGGTGTCCTTCCAAGGCGCCCTGTTGACGATGTGTGGTACTCCATGGTGATTGAACTGAATTGCCGGCTGGCAATTCATCGCAAAGCCAATGGATGGGCCTTTGACGATATACCGCTTTTTCGGACAGGACAACCTCTACCTGTCTACCTCTAAATAAGATCACAATCTTATTTCTGTAACCTGTCCTATCGCTCCGGTACCGTCTCGGGACCCACCTAAGCGGAGGTGCTTCTGGCACTTCAACTCAGCTAAGTGGGAAGACCTAAGGCAGTACTACTCTGATTTTCCATGGAATGGTTACTGCTTCCATGTCAAAGACTCATCTCTTTGTGCAGAGCGCATAACTGAGGTCATAGTCTCTGGCATGGAGGCGTACATTCCACATACTTTCTCTAATCCTAAAGCCCGTCAACCTTGGTTTAACTCTGCTTGTTCTCATGCTGTCCGAGATAGAGAGGTGGCTCACAAACGGTACCGTAAGCACCCATCTCCTGAAACTCATGTCCTTTATATTTCTACCCGCAATCATGCCAAATCTTTACTTCAACTTACCAAAAACTCTTTCATTCATAGAAAATGTCAAAATCTTTCTGAATCAAATTCCTCTCGTGACTTCTGGCATCTAGCTAATAACAGCTCTAACAATTTTTCTTCTGCATCTTTCCCTTCCATGTATGCTTCACCCAGATGGCTTCACAGCTGTCTCATCTACTTCTAAAGCTGAACTCTTCGCTCCAACATTTGCTAAAAATTCCACTCTGGCTGATGAAGGGCTTGTTCCTCCTTCTCCTCCACCCTCTGACTATATTATGCCTGTCATTAAGATCCTTCGGAATGATGTTTTCTTTGCCCTTTCTGGCCTAGATCCTCGGAAGGCTTACGGTCCTGACGGAGTCCCTCCTATTGTTCTCAAAAACTGTGCTTCTGTGCTTGCACCTTGCCTGGTCAAACTTTTCCGTCTTTGTCTATCTACTTCCACCTTTCCTTCTTGCTGGAAGTTGGCTCACATCCAACCTGTTCCTAAGAAGGGTGACCGTTCTAATCCTTCACACTACCGTCCTATAGCTTTGACTTCCTGCCTTTCTAAAGTTTTTGAATCTATACTTAATAAGAAGATTCTTAAGCATCTATCTGCTCACAATCTTCTATCTGATCGTCAGTACGGTTTCCTTAAAGGGCGATCTACTGGCAATCTTCTAGCTTTCCTAACTGAATCTTGGTCATCCTCCTTTAGGGGTTTCGGTGAAACTTTTGCTGTTGCCCTTGACATATCAAAAGCTTTTGATAGAGTCTGGCACAAATCTTTAATTTCCAAACTACCCTCATTCGGTTTCTATTCTTCTCCCTGTACCTTCCTTTTAAGTTTTCTTTCAAACCGTTCTATTGCAGCTACTGTAGACGGACATTGTTCTTCTCCTAAATCTATCAATAGTGGTGTTCCCCAGGGTTCTGTCCTATCACCTACTCTCTTTCTATTATTTATTAATGATCTTCTAAGTCTAACTCAAAGCCCTATCCACTCCTACGCTGATGATTCTACCCTGCATTCTTCAACGTCGTTTATTAGACGTCCAACTCAACAGGAACTAAGTGATTCACGAGAGATGCCACCGAGCGCCTAACTTCTGATTTTTCTATAATTTCTGATTGGGGCAAAGCAAACCTTGTTTTGTTCAATGCCTCAAAAACCCAATTTCTTCACCTATCTACTCGACAAAACCTACCAGATAACTATCCCCTCTTCTTCAATGACACTCAACTGTCTCCTTCTTCTACAATGAACATTCTAGGACTATCCTTTACTAAAAATCTGAACTGGAAATCTCACATCTCATCTCTTGCTAAAACAGCTTCTAAGAAGTTAGGTGTGCTGTGGCGTCTGCGTCCTTTTTTTTCTCCCTCCCAATTGCTTGCTCTCTACAGGGGCCTTATCTGCCCATGTATGGAGTATGTCTCACATGTTTTGGGAGGATCCACTCATACAGCTCTCCTAAACAGGGTTGAGTCAACAGCTTTTCGTCTCATCAACTCCTCTCCTCTGACTGACTGTCTTCAACCTTTAAATCACCGCCGCAATGTTGCTTCTCTTGCTCTCTTCTACCGTTATTTTCATGCTCACTGCTCTTCTGAACTTGCTAACTGCATGCCTCCCCCCACTCCCGCGGCCTCGCTGCACAAGACTTTCTACTCATTCTCATCCCTATTCTGTCCATCTTCCTAATGCAAGAGTTAATCAGTATCTTTACCCTTTCATCCCTTGCACTGGTAAACTCTGGAACTCTCTTCCTGTTTCTATTTTTCCACTTTCCTATTACTTAAATCTTTTCAAAAGAAGATTAACAAAACACCTCCCGAACTAAATTGACCTACCCCTCTGTTTTTATTTTATTCTCTTACTGTCTTCTTTATAAGGGACTCGCAACTAAGCGGGCTTTGTGTTACCCATTTTTGTTGTGCCCTTGGCCAGTTCCTTGTGATGTAAAAAACACAGGGATGGGATGCACCTTTCACTGAGAGGGGTTCAGATCTTATTTGAATTCCTTGAATGGGCAGTAGGTGCCATGCTGGCTTTTTTTTACGATAGGCAGCCGAGAAATGGACACTAGACTAGGTTCAGAGGAAGAGAAACCAGTGACACTAGAAAAAGTTTAAGGAGGCGGGGAACAAAAAGGAGTTGTGAGAAGAGAGAGAGGAAGGGGTTATTTTTTATTTTTTTATTTTATTTTTATTTTTTTATTTTATACATTTGTGCCTATAGCGCCTGTAGGCAGTGGTGACCCAGGGCTCGGATGGTAGGCTCTGGAGGTTCTCTTGAGGGTTCTGATGGTTGGTCCTCGCCCGTTGGTGGCGCAGGCAGGTTTCTTATAGTGACGCCTGTGAGGCTCATGCCGCCACCCTGTGTCCTCCGATGCACTCGCAGTCGAAGGTAGAGTTGATAGGCAGGGCATGTGGGTGTTCTTAGGCCACTCGACGGTGCAGAAAGGTTTTGGGTTTCTTCGGGGATCGAACTCGGGTCACCGAGAACGCCAGTCGGAGACTCTAACCACTCCGCTACCGCCTCCCCTTTATTACAGGGGAGGCGGTATATTATTTGTTACAGCTATTGGGTAAATTGACAGATGAAGAAGAGTAGCTTAAAGGTGTACTATACAAACTGTAGGAGTATTTTAATCAAGATAGATTTACTGAGAGGAATAACTAGTGTAGAAAATTTTGATAATAACATCAACAGAAACATGGATAAATATATCAGGCAAAGTATTTGACCCAGAGGTTGAGATAGAGAGAGGGGTACAAGTTAATTCCCAAAGACAGGTTAGGCAGGAGAGGTGGAGGAGTTGCAGTTTATGCACGACATACATTGCAGTGTCTTGTTAATAATGTTATAAAAGCCGATGATAGTGTAGTCTATATGGGTGAAAGTTAGAGAAGGAACTGATAAAATGGTCTTGGGTATAGTGTCCAGTAGGGCAGAGCGTTTTAACTTTTTTTGTAATATGACATTGTAATAGTGCGGAAAATTTGTGGGTGTCCATAAAAATAAGCCAATGCAAAATCTTAGATCAATAAAATAATATTTACTATCGGCGCCGGTACTTTGAAAATCGGAAAAAAAAGTGAAAATGCCATTTTCTGCATTTTTTCACTATTTTTTAATATATACTGAAATTGGCTTGGCTAATTTGTAATAGTCATAAAAACAATATATAATGTCTATATTGCTTGCATAAAAAAGTTACAACTGCTTTCAATATCTACTATCGGCGCCGGTACGATGAAATTTCTGAAAAATCGCAAAAAAATGCTCATTATTATTCAACTATTAAAATTGTATAACTTCATTTTATCAGTTTAAATATATGTACAGTATGCAGCTCATCGCTTATTATATGAATATAATATAATATATATATATATATATATTATATATATATATATATATATATTATATATATTATATATATGTAGCGGTTCTGATGAAAACACTTGGTGAAGCGATTCAGTTTACTGGACAAGTAACACAGCTCAACAATAAGTACAAGATAGGTGGTGTGGACGTGTTGGCTGTGAGGTGAATACTGATTCCATCAGCAGGCGTTCCCCAGCACCTCTCCTCCCTGGTCGGCGTTGATTGGTCAGCCTCGATCACGCCAGGCTAACGAGTGTGCTCGAGCTCGGTGAACGATGGTCCGAGGCCTCGGTGGTGAGAGAGCTCGAGCTGTATGAGCGACGGTTCGAAACCTCAGTGGTACGAGCCGCCACATATATATATATATATATATATATATATATATATATATATATATATATATATATATATATATATATATATATATATATATATATTATATATATATATATATATATAATACATAAATATACTATTCATATAATAACCCAGAACTCACCACGTGGAGGTGGCTGCAATTCGAGTTCCACCCTATATCCTTTCCCAACCACCCTACCATGCAAGGACCTTTGTTTTAATTCAAGTTGAAATCTTTTTTAGTTTCTAACTTTGGATACTTTGATCTTGATTTAAGTCTGGACAATATTAGCCCATGCCTGGCATGGGCTCCATATACCAGGGAAGAAGCTTCTGTCACTAGTTTGACATGTCGTTCAACAGCCTGTGAATGACAGGGAAACTGTGGAATTTATGTTGGCTTCAATCCTATGGAGATGTTTTCCATTATTTCCCTTCTATCAAGACTCTTAGCGATGGGAGGTTCAGTGACCTCGCATATATTCCAGTTAATCAGTTCAAAGTAGACCTGAGCTTTTAAGTTCATTTCATTGATATTGAACTGTCTTATAGTTAAACTATTAGCATCTCTTGCTTTTAGAATTCTTCTCCAAGCGAGCGAGCTCTCGGATGTGCTTACGGTCATCAAATATCATGTTGAGCAAAATATTATCTGGGTGAGCAAAGAACCAATTCCTCTAAAGAACCGGGTCGACTATCTTCAACACGTTCGCACCGAGGCATCGTGATCATGCCTCGGTGCTCCAAATCATTCCATGCAGATGATGTGCTCCATGGACTATCGAAGGACTTCTTTTTACTGCAAACCATGTTGGCACATATACTTTCGCAATATACAGTACAATGTTCTGGAGATTATCTGAAGGAATTTCTGATGCGACATAGAGCCGCATTAGTCTAGTAGCAATTGTAAGCCATCATGCATGATACATTTTCCCTGGATTTTTCTTAGCTAATGACGCAGTACATACACCGCTTGAAATGGCTTGGAAATGTCGACCATGTACTTCTGATCTGTGCTTAATTGCTCACTGACGATTTCAATTCCATCCGTTTCAATCGGTTCAAAATCAACAACTGGCAGATTTTTGCAATTGGCAGGAAAAAATACTCGTTTCCCAATTGTACCAGTAAATCCTCTCGGACCACTTGTTTGGCCGTCAAGATCCATTATTAGATGGCGAATAGGGAGCTCATTAGCATGGATCCATGTAGACAAAATGCCCTCTGCAGCGGCCTTTTAATTTGTTCTTCTATAATTTTGATTACTCCTACTTTTTTACCTGTATTGACAGCTTTGTTCCCTTGTAGTATAATACTTTTCATATTTATAAACACTAGGTAACGATATAAATATATAATTATATGATACAATAGTGAATATATATGTATATTGTATATATGTTTATATATTATAATATATATATATATATATATATATATTATATATCATAAGTGGCTACATAAATAGATACATATTTTTGTTTGTTTATCAACTATAAAACGGAAATTGATATGTTTGAATAGTTTATCTTGATTTTTTTTTTAATTGTGACTTTTTCTGAAATTTCATCGTACCGGCGCCGATAGTAGATTGATTACAAGCAGTTGTAACTTTTTTTATGCAAGGAATATAGACATTATGTATTGTTTTTATGACTCTTACAAATTAACCAGGTCAATTTCAGTATGTATTAAAAAATAGTGAAAAATGCGGATGATGGCATTTTTCACAATTTTTTTCGATTTTCAAAATACCGGCGCCGATAGTAAATATTATTTTATTGATCTAAGATTTTGCACGGCTTATTTTTATGGACACCCACAACTTTTCCGCACTATTACAATGTCATATTACAAAAAAAAGTTAAAAACGCTCTGCCCTGCCTCCAAACTTATATAAAGAGGATTCAGTCCTATATGACAAGAAATAAGCAAGGCTTGTAGATATAATCGATTATAATTATGTGGTAGGAGATTTTAATTATTGGAACATTGACTGGGATGAAATTGTAGGAGATAATGACGCAGATGAATTGTAAAACTAGTTTAAGATAACTTTCTCGAGCAAGCAATCGTAGGGCCTACTAGGGGTGACAATATTCTGAATTTATTACATACAAACAGGGAAGATTTAGTAACGGAAGGTTGAAGTTGGAGGTCAGTTAGGTAAAAGCGATTATTGTGAAATTAGGTTTTGCTTAAAATGGGAAGTAGGTTCTAGAAAAGTTAATATGCATAGAGTACCTGACTTCAGAAGAGCTAATTATGCAGGATTAAGAAAACACCTAGAAGGGATTAACTATGGTTAGATGGAGGGTAAGGTGAGATCTGATGTCAGGGCAGAGGGTGGAGTCAGTGAGGTCAGTGCTGATGAGGCTTTTCTATTTTTTGTTAGCAATTTAATTGCAGATCAGAATAATGATATTCCTTATCGGGCGATAGTATCATGGAAAAACGATCCCAAACGGGTGACCGCGAGTTTAAAACACAATATAGGACTGAAGAGGAGCATGTACAATAGGGTTAAGGCAGGGCAGGTGAACATAGATCAGTATAATGTGATGGCTAGGACAGTAAAGAAGTTAACACGAACAGCAAAGAAAAACTATGAAATTAGGGTTGCTGGCCAGGCAAAGACTGACCCTAAGGAATTTTTTTCAGGTCTATAAAACAAAGACTTGGGAATTGGTGGGTCAATTGAAAATAGGTCAGGGGGGAGATTGTAAGTTCTGGTGAGGATATGTGTAAAATTTGAAATGATTATTTCTTAAGGTGTTTTTTCTCAGGAGCACAGGTAGATGGTACCTGATAGTGAATATATGTTTATAAGTGAGGAAGATGAGAAACTAAAATATATTGTGATAACTAAGGAAATGGTGACAGAGGGAATAGATAGAATGAAGAACTTTAAATCACCAGTACCATATGAAGTTTGTCCCAGGATATTAAAATATTGAAAAGAGGTTGTTGGTGAGCACATATTGAGAATATCGGTTTATTTAGGGAAAGTGCCGTTGATGTGGAGGAAAGGTGATGTAGTTCCGCTTTTCAAGAAGGGTGATAGGGGATTAATGTCAAATTATCGAATTATCGACCCGTTAGTCTGACTTAAGTGGTAGGTAAGTTATTAGAATCTGTTATTGCAAAAAACATTCGCGAGCAATTTTGGGAAAACATAGTTTGGTAAATGATTCACAACATGGATTCACCAAGGGTACATCATGTCTCACCAATTGATTGAGTTTTTATAGGGACGTTTATGAGGCAGCAGATTATGATGATGATTATGATACTCTATACCTGAACTTTAGTAAGTCGTTCGACAAGGTACCGCATGAGATACTATTAAATAGGGTTAAGGCACATGGAATATAGATAGGGAAGTTCTTCGTTGGATTAAATCTTGACTAAGTGATAGGCAACAAAGGGTTACTACGTACTAATGGTTCTAAACTAGAATGGGGGAAAGTTACAAGTGGGGTTCCATAGGGGTCTTTTTGGGGACCATTACTATTATTTATTTACATCAACGACTTAGATAGTGGGATTAGCACTGATATCAGCAGGTTTGCTAATGATACTAAGATAAGTATAGGATTATTAGATCACAGTATAATGTAAACGATTGGCAGGGAGCCATATATAAGTTAAACGAGTGGGTAATCCGGTGGCAGATCGAATTTAATATTGACAAGTGTAGCGTATTAATTTTAATGTTGGTAGAGAAAATCCGAATAATAGGTACACTATACACAATGTATTACTGAACAAATCAGTAAAGGAAAAACAATTGGGTGTGCAGGTAAGGTCAGACCTCCGTCCTAGGAAACAATGTATTGCGGTTAAAAATCGAGCTAATAGGGTTTAGGATTTGTTGCCAGGAGTGTTAAAAGTAAAGTGCTGATGTTATTCTAAAGCTTTACTTGGCTCTAGTCTAGTCAGACCTCACCTAGACTATGCTGTACAGTTTTGGTCCCAATATTATATGATGAATATACCATTGTTAGAATCAGTCCAGAGTAGGTTGACTAAAAGGATACAGGGGATGTGTAACTTTAGTTATGGAGGGAGTTTAAGGTTATTAAATTTACACTTATTCGAGAGGCGTAGAGTAAGGAAATATCTGATATAATTTTTAAAGTGGTTAAAGGGCTTCAATAATGGCGATGTAGGAAAAGGTATTATGGCTATCAAACAGGGTAAAACAAGAAGTAACTGAAGGAAACTGGTAAGACGTAAATTTAAAAGATAAATAGGGAAAAACTGGTTCACAAATAGGGTGGTAAATGATTGGAATGGACTCAGTCATCAGTTAGTTAGTTCGAAATCAATAGGGAGTTTTTAAAGGAGGCTAGACAACTTCACGGTTTGGGATGAAAGGTTGATGTAGGTAGTGTTAAGTAAAAGGAACTACCACGTGTAGGTCTCACGACATCTTGTAGCTTTTTAATTTTGTTATGTTATTATGTTTTTTTTAAGTGAGAAACGGATAGTTCAGATAAAAACAAACATATTGTTAGGAATAATAGAAGTATCATCCTATTATGTCAGGAAAGGTGTGTGTAAAAGTGGTGACTTAATTTGTCTGATTTGATTTTGTCACTCATATGTAGGGGAATCTAGGGCAACACTTTTTAGGGCCATAACTTACCATAACAATTTTGGAGGGATGGCCAAGTTACAAGGCAGCCTAGACTATTCTTACATAGTATATTGTTCTATCATCTAGTTTTTAGTTTTTACATCGTGAATGATTGGTCAAAGGCAAAAAAAGTATATCACACTTGCTGCAATTTGCTTTAAAATAGACAGTACGTGATTATTGGAAGGGGTTAGGCCAATCTAGTTCGGGAGGTGTACTGACATTTCTCTATTGAAAAATAGAAGAAAAAAAATAATGTAAGCAGACTATTATAAATACTTACATTTGGAATGTCAAGTAGCAGATAAAGTTAGCCCCGAGCGGAAGAAAAAAAGCTAGAAAAGTTAGTTTGCATAATGTATACCCATGGGTTGAACAGTTATGAATGCCGTCTCGGGACCCACCAAAGCGGAGGTTCTTCTGGCATTTCAACTCAGCTAAGTGGAAGGACCTAAGGCAGTACTACTCTGATTTTCCATGGAATTATTATGGCTTTCATGATATAGACCCATCTCTTTGTGCAGAGAGCATAACTGAGGTCATTATCTCTGGCATGGAGGCGTACATTCCACACACTATCTCTGATCCTAAAGCCCGTCAACCTTGGTTTAACTCTGCTTGTTCTCATTCTGTCCAAGATAGAAAAGCGGCTCACAGACGGTACCGTAACCATCCATCTCCTGAAACATTTGATCTCTATACGAAAAAAAAAAAAAAAAAAAAAAAAAAAGGCCTGAATGAATCGATTAATTATATCAACACCCCCTTGTGAACGAAGGCTATTATATACAGCTAGCGGGAAAATCGACAAGATGAAGAAGGGCAACTTAAAGGTTTATTATACAAATTGTCGGAGTATATTGAATAAGATAGATTTACTGAGAGGAACATCTTGTGTTGAAGATTTTGATATAATAGCATTAACAGAAACATGGTTAGATATGACAAGCAAAGTATTTAATCCAGAAGTTGAGATAGCGGAATATAAGTTATTTCACAAGGACAAGGTAGGAAGGAGAGGCGGAGGAGTTGCACTATATGCCAGGGATACATTGCAGTGTTGTGTTAACAACGTTATAAAAACGGACAATAGCATAGAGTTTATATGGGTGGAAATTAGAGAAGAAACTGATAAGATGGTCTTGGGTGTAGTGTACAGGCCTCCAAACTTATGTAAAGAGGATTCAGCTCTTATATGGCAGGGAATTAAGCAAGGCTTGTAAATATAATCGGTTATGCGTGGTAGGAGACTTTAATCTTAGGAGCATTGACTGGGATTTAATTATAGGAGAAAATGACGCAGATGATTGGTTAAAACTAGTTCAAGATAACTTCCTAAAGCAAGCAATCAAGGAGCCTACTAGGGGAGATAATATTCTAGATTTATTACTAACAAACAGGGATGATTTAGTTACTGAGGTGGAAGTTGGAGGTATGTTAGGAAAAAGCGACCATTGCGAAATCAAATTTTGCTTAAATTGGGAGGTGGGAAGAGGAAGTGATAATAAGCATAGATAACCTGACTTCAGAAAGGCTAATTATGTAGGATTAAAAAGACACCTGGAAGGGATTAACATGGACAGGAGGGAGGGTGAGATGAGATCTGTGGTCGGGACGGAGGGGGGTGTCGGTGAGGTCAACGCGGAAAAGGATTATAATACCTTTGTCAGCAATTTCATTGAAGGTCAGAAAAAGAATATTCCTTATAGGGCGATAAGATCAGGGAAAAACGAGCCCAAGTGGATGACTTGAGTTTTTAAAACACAACATAGGGGTAAAAAGGGACATGTATAAGAATGTTAAGGATGGGCAGGTGAATAGAGAGCAGCATAACGAGATTGCTAGAACAGTGAAAAAATTAACAATAGCAGCGAAGAAGAATTATGAGATTAAGGTTGCAGGGAAGGCGAAGACCTATCCTAAGGTATTTTCTCAGGTTTATAAAACAAAGACTAGGGAATTAGTGGGGCCATTAAAAAATAAGCAGGGGGAGATTGTAAGCACGGCAGAGGATATGTGTAAAATTTTAAATGATTATTTCTTAAGTGTTTTTACTCAGGAGGATAAACAGCAGGTACCTGATAGTGAACAGATGTTTAGAGGAGAGGATGATGAGAAACTCAAAGATATTGTGATAACTAGGGAAATGGTAGAAAAAGGTATAGACGGAATGAAGAATTTTAAGTCACCAGAACCAGATGAAGTGTATCCCAGAGTACTAAAAGAATGCAAAGGGTTTGTTAGTGATGCGTTAGGGCATATTTTTAGGAAATTGATTGATAGAGGGGAAGTGCTGCTAATGTGAAGGAAGGGAGATGTAGTTCCCATATTTAAGAAGGGAGATAGAGGATTAATGTCAAATTATCGACCCGTTAGCCTGACGTCAGTGGTAGGTAAATTATTGGAATCTGTTATTGCAAAAAAACATCAGAGAGCATCTTGATAAGCATAGTTTGGTAAATTATTAGATAGGATAAAATTGATAGGAAGTTCCTTAAGGGCAAACGACAGTCACATGATGTTCGCTCATAAAAATTATTGATACCCATGAAACGGATTCAATGCGTCAGCTGGACTACCTTTAAGAATGTCAAATTCACATATGCCACCTGAAATATGAAGGAAGGCAAATAGTGAAGCGTTAAATAGATCCCCTAGTCGGCCAGATGCATAGAGACAGATCGTCAGCCACTAAAAACTAGAGATGATAGTAAGTCCAGTGTTATAAATGTCTGATTAATAGAAAAATTGAAAAGATTCCACCCGATAAGTCTCAAAAATCTCTGATGACTTAAAGGGGACATGCACTACAATAACATCCATGGTAAGCGTTACTTACAAGACCGGATAGTAGTGCTGAATAGCATCCTGTCTGAACAAGGGTTGCAAATTTAATTCATCTTGACCATTATCTATAGTCAATTCAAGAACCTTAGAGCCACATGCCCCTCCCCCGAGGAGGAGTTTGTCGAGCCCTTGTTCGCTCTTGATTGGGTGAAGCCGTTCTGACGCGTCATGGTGGGTTTGCCGTCAAAATGTACACTAAGTAAACACTAGCCCCAGTCCCAGTCTGATCTCCCAGGCTCCCAGACCCCTTTGTTAATCCCTTAATTTGTCCTTGACTCACGTCAAATTCTCTCTCTCACACACACGCGCGCGCGCGTACTGCGCGTGATTCATTCTCTCTCATTTTCTCCCCTACCTGTAATCCGTCACGCCCTTAATTTTCTCTATATCTCTCCTGCACATCTCTCTCTCCTGCATAGATCTCTCCTTCCTGCACATCTCTCTCTCCTGCATAGATCTCTCCTTCCTGCACATCTCTCTCCTGTATATATCTCTCCTTCCTGCATAGATCTCTCTCCTGTATATATCTCTCCTTCCTGCACATCTCTCTCTCCTGTATATATCTCTCCTTCCTGCACATCTCTCTCTCCTGTATATATCTCTCCTTCCTGCACATCTCTCTCCTGTATATATCTCTCCTTCCTGCATAGATCTCTCTCCTGTATATATCTCTCCTTCCTGCATAGATCTCTCTCTGTATATATCTCTCCTTCCTGCATAGATCTCTCTCCTGTATATATCTCTCCTTCCTGCATAGATCTCTCTCCTGTATATATCTCTCCTTCCTGCATAGATCTCTCTCCTGTATATATCTCTCCTTCCTGCATAGATCTCTCTCCTGTATATATCTCTCCTTCCTGCACATCTCTCTCTCCTGTATATATCTCTCCTTCCTGCACATCTCTCTCTCCTGTATATATCTCTCCTTCCTGCACATCTCTCTCTCCTGTATATATCTCTCCTTCCTGCACATCTCTCTCTCCTGTATATATCTCTCCTTCCTGCACATCTCTCTCCTGTATATATCTCTCCTTCCTGCATAGATCTCTCTCCTGTATATATCTCTCCCTCCTGCACATCTCTCTCCTGTATATATCTCTCCTTCCTGCATAGATCTCTCTCCTGTATATATCTCTCCTTCCTGCACATCTCTCTCTCCTGTATATATCTCTCCTTCCTGCATAGATCTCTCTCCTGTATACAGTATATCTCTCCTTCCTGCATAGATCTCTCTCCTGTATATATCTCTCCTTCCTGCATAGATCTCTCTCCTGTATACAGTATAACTCTCCTTCCTGCATAGATCTCTCTCCTGTATATATCTCTCCTTCCTGCATAGATCTCTCTCCTGTATACAGTATATCTCTCCTTCCTGCATAGATCTCTCTCCTGTATATATCTCTCCTTCCTGCATAGATCTCTCTCCTGTATACAGTATAACTCTCCTTCCTGCATAGATCTCTCTCCTGTATATATCTCTCCTTCCTGCATAGATCTCTCTCCTGTATATATCTCTCCTTCCTGCATAGATCTCTCTCCTGTATATATCTCTCCTTCCTGCATAGATCTCTCTCTTGTATATATCTCTCCTTCCTGCATAGATCTCTCTCTTGTATATATCTCTCCTTCCTGCATAGATCTCTCTCCTGTATATATCTCTCCTTCCTGCATAGATCTCTCTCCTGTATATATCTCTCCTTCCTGCATAGATCTCTCTCCTGTATATATCTCTCCTTCCTGCATAGATCTCTCTCTTGTATATATCTCTCCTTCCTGCATAGATCTCTCTCCTGTATATATCTCTCCTTCCTGCATAGATCTCTCTCCTGTATATATCTCTCCTTCCTGCATAGATCTCTCTCCTGTATATATCTCTCCTTCCTGCACATCTCTCTCCTGTATATATCTCTCCTTCCTGCATAGATCTCTCTCCTGTATATATCTCTCCTTCCTGCATAGATCTCTCTCCTGTATATATCTCTCCTAACTGCACATATCTCTTTCCTGTATATATCTCTCCTTCCTCCATAGATCTCTCTCTCCTGTATATATCTCTCCTTCCTGCACATCTCTCTCCTGTATATATCTCTCCTTCCTGCACATCTCTCTCCTGTATATATCTCTCCTTCCTGCACATCTCTCTCTCCTGCATAGATCTCTCTCTCCTGCATATATGTCTCAGTCCTGCATATATCTCTTTTTACTGCATATATCTCTCTCTCCTGCATATATCTCTCATTCCTGCATATATCTCTCTCTCCTGCATCTCTCTCCTTCTCTCCTCACAAACTAAGCTGGGCCAGGGACATGGGATGTTGTAATTAGGAAAAGGAATTGAAGTAATAGTTTATATTATGAATAGTATACAAGTATGAACATGATAATATGAAAGCTACAATTATAAACATGATTACATACAATTACATATGAAAGCAATACATTACATTACAAAGCATTCACAGTACATAAGTAGCCTACCACACAACAATTGACAACTGATTTAATCTTCATCAGAGCTTGAGTCGGCTATGTTTATTATAAAACTTTCTAAAACTTTGTCCACTGCCATATCTTTTCGTATATACTCCTCCTCTATTTTTCGGGTGTGATGCATGCATTTCTGCCAGTTGTCTTTTGTAACATTACCGATGGCATCTCTTGTGACTTCTTCAATCCTGGCCATGGTTTGGTTTCCATTAGAGTTTTTGTTCCGCAACTCGCCCTTCACTTTTGCCCAGATGAGCTCTATAGGATTAAAGATGCAGTGGTAGGGAGGAAGCCGTAACACCTCATGTCCTTGACTAAGAGCCATCTCGTCTATTACATATCTTTTTGCTCCCTTATTAAGGTCTACAATGTGCAGCAATTCTGCTTTTGTGTGGGCTGCTTCGTGGGGGATGTTGCTGCCAGTAAGCCACTGAAATAATATCACTTTTGGTGTTGTTTCTGGTTGGGGCCTTGTTTAAAACTTTAGAATGGTATGAGGATGAGAATGGTATGAATCCATTACTATAAGGGATCTGTTCGGTATGTTTGGCAGTAGCTGATCCTCAAACCATGTCGTAAAGCACTCATTATTCATCGAATCATGGTAATCGGTTTTGGTGTTCCGAGACCTGAACATGAGCAGTCCATCAGGCACGAAACCATTGTCTCCACCAGCGTGCAGAATGATAAATCTTGAGCCCTTTCTGGTTTTTAGTTTAGGGCCAACAGTCCCATCAAGTGTTGTCCAGCACTTATGGACGCTCTCATTCTGGTTGACCCAGGTTTCGTCGAGGAACACTTCTGCGCGTGGGTTATCGGATTTCCTATTTTCCATAAGTTTTCTTAAGTACTTGCACCGCGCAGCTGCAATCTCCTTCCGCTACATTAAAATATGCCTTCCACTTTCCACCTTCTTAAAATAGAAACCCATATTTTTACCGTTTTATAGAGAGATGTTCTTCCACCTAAAAGATCCATTGGGGGTTCCTTAACTCTCTCAAGCAAGGAGTCCAGCGTGGGAATTTCCCCTCTTTCATAAAATGATATGATTTCTCTCCTGATGCAGTCCTCTGTGAAGCTGTCCACATTGTCCATCACTGGAGCCACTCGACGCTTTTTGGAAGGAGGTGAATTAATTGTGCCCTCTCGAGCTTGTTTCTTTATCCGTGTCAGTGAGCTCCTTGATATGCCCGTGGCTGCCACTGTCTTGGCACCAATTTCAGTCTCACTGAGCCGCACATTTGGATTTCGGAAATACTCATGTACCCTCATGACAATATTCCTTGTGTGGCTGTTGAATACTGGCTTGGACTTGCGAGCGTTCATGGGTGGTGAGTCACAGCCCTGCTGGCCATCGCTGCCCTGCTGGCCATCGCTGTCGTGTTGACCATCGCTGTCGTGCTGCCCATCGCTGTCGTGCTGGCCATCGCTGTCGTGCTGGCCATCGCTGCCCTGCTGGCCATCGCGGTCGTGCTTGCCATCGCTGCCC
>JACEEZ010002651.1:200000-297500 GCA_016584305.1 Chionoecetes opilio
GCACCATCGAGTGGCCTAAGAACACCCACATGCCCTGCCCATCAACTCTACCTTCGATTGCGAGTGCATCGGAGGACACAGGGGGGCGGCATGAGCCTCGACAGGCGTCACTATAAAAATCCTACCTGCGCCACCAAGGCGAGGAACAACCATCACAACCCTCAAGTGAACCTCCAGAGCCTACCATCCGAGCCCTGGGTAACCACTGCCTACAGACGCTATAGGCACAAATGTAAAAAAAAAAAGCGTCTCCGACTGGCGTTCTCGGTGACCCGAGTTCGATCCCCGAAGAAAACCAAAACCTTTCTGCACCGTCGAGTGGCCTAAGAACACCCACATGCCCTGCCCATCAACTCTACCTTCGATTGCGAGTGCATCGGAGGACACAGGGGGGCGGCATGAGCTTCTACAGGCGTCACTATAAAAATCCTACCTGCGCCACCACAGGCGAGGAACAACCATCACAAACCTCAAGTAAACCTCCAGAGCCTACCATCCGAGCCCTGGGTAACCACTGCCTACAGGCGCTATAGGCACAAATGTAAATTTTTTTTTTTAAAAACTCATCATAATTTTCTAAGGCCAGGCTGATAGTGTCATTTATATATTTAACCCTTGCATACATAAATGGAACAAACTCTCCCGAATATTGTGTGTCCTTTGGAAGGTCCTTCTCCACCAGCTGCACTAGAGCTGCATTAAGT
Source organism: Chionoecetes opilio (assembly GCA_016584305.1). Classification (NCBI taxonomy): domain Eukaryota; kingdom Metazoa; phylum Arthropoda; class Malacostraca; order Decapoda; family Majidae; genus Chionoecetes; species Chionoecetes opilio. Next base: position 200,705 of record JACEEZ010002651.1, read on the forward strand.
TGCCCCGTTACTTCAACTAGTCTACTCGGTATTTTCAACAGAGCAGCATACGGGTACCGAACGTACATCTTTCACGACGGAAACCCAGTCCAATTGGGCAGTGAAGGCCCCTGGCTTGATATGTGTAGGTTTCAGAACCAGAACTACGTGCAGGACGAAGGAAACGTAGATGGCAAACATCTCTGGAACAAAGCAAAAAGCTATTGACTACGAGAACGATGATTATAATCATGTTTTTGATTAGTAGGATAATCTAATTTATTAGCGTCGTATTACACACGTTCGCGGAATTTACTAAGCATAACTAAGGTTTGGCACTGGTCCTTTTAAGTCGGTGACTGTCTATTACTACCAGTATATTTAACCACGGATATGTCAAATTTATGCATGTAGCTGTTTTATGACCAGGTACGGTCCCACAAATTTTGGAGCTTATTTTGAATTCCTTTCTGGGACGCGAACCATCACCGAGTCACCAACTTGCAATTAAACATGAGAAGAATGCCTGTGTTGTTGAAAAATCTCATTGCAGTTTTCAAAGCTAGTAGCCTTTCTCTTACAATTTTTGTGGATGTCTGAGAAATCCTTAAGTTGACTCTTTGCATAATCGTTAACATTATATGCAGGCTTTTAAGGATTACTTAGCAGGTGATACAGGAGTCTCTTCTCTACCCAGAGATTATAATAAGAGGATTGTCCCGTAGACTCAAAAATACTGCCATTTATGTTTTAAGCAGCATGGGGCAACCATTCCTACCAACTATCTAACAAGAAACCAACAACTGGGCGCAAGACATCCAGCATTTTCCTATTCGTGCGTTCAACTAGGCCGTTACTGGCGGGATGATAAGTTACCATGAAGGTTTGGTTAATATTGAAATCCTTACAAATTTAATTCAAAAGTGCATTGTTGAACCCCTTTGTCACTTAATAAAACTCGTGGTGTCGAGTAAGGACAGAATTAATTGACTACAAGGGCGTGCGCAGTCGCACTGGCAGTTTTATTCTTTACTGGGGCTAATATAACGTAACTAGAAAAGTGACCTACACAAACTAGTAGGTACTTAGACCCCTGTTGGCTAGCGGGAAGTTGTAATAAATATATAGCAACAAAGTCTAATGGTCGTTCAGTAGGAGGATTTTCCAAAATAGGTTCTAATTTAAGTACCGTACCCTTATGCTGGGCGCATTTTACACACCTAGCTACATATGCGTCTATATCTACGTGCATGCTTTGCCAATAATAACTTTTACTGGCCGCAGAAAGGGTACACGCTATCCCTGGATGATCGGCTACAAACGCATCATGAATAAACCTTAATACCACAGGACAATTATTATGACTCAGGTATCGCAAATTGTGACATATGATCTGTTTTGTGAGGCCAATATCTACAAAGCATTATGTCCAATGTCAAGACAAACTGTGAGAAAGGAATAGGCAATTTTGGCAGATTTGAGTCATCGCCTGATTCCAAAGTATATTCCAAAATTGTTGCTGGTTTAGGCACCATACCATTATGGTGGGCGCCTTTTACACACCTAGGGCTATATGCAAGAATGCTCGTTAAATCCCGGCAGGTGGAGATTCCCCACAGTCGTATCTCCACCGGTGGAATCTACAAGAAATGCCCGACCGGTGTATCCACCGACAGTGGATACCGTCGGTGGATACACCGACAGTCGTACCAACACAAGCGGTGGCTGCAAAAGCAGGCGTACCAACACAAGCGAGTCCAAGGCGGCATCAGTATTTTGTCTGTTTTATATATATCTAATACCTTTTACTAGTGTAATTTATCATTTCTGCCATTAAAATAATAGCTTAGTTAGTGTTCGCCACTTGTCTGAGGCGTTGGTGTAGAAAAAATGGGCCCGAGTAATGCTTGCGAATACATTTGAACGGCCCGCCAGTATTGCTCCACACAATGGCTGCCCTCCACCTCCACCGCCGCCCGGCTTTCTCACAAGTTCACACACCTATATAAGGCCTCCTGGACCTGATTTTACCTTAATTATGACACGTGTGCATTCACAAGGTATGCATGTTACTCTCGGTTGTGTTGAAAACTCGCTTGTAATGGTCTGGGAAGAAATAGGATGGAATAAGTGCACAGCGGGATGGAGGTGGGATGTGCATGTTGTTGCGAATCAGTTGACTCAAATCTCCACCCGTTGCGTTACCTCTGTTGATTCATGCTTACCGCGCCGCGACGCAACGCGTCGAGAAAATTTCTTGCCTATGGCCCCTAGTAGCTACATATGCGTATATTTCTACACGCATTGTCGGCAAATAATAATTTTTACGGGCCATATAAAGGATACGTTCTTTCCCAGGATGACGAGCTACTTAATAGGTCATACGGGAGCCTCTTTTCTATGTAATATATTATATAATAAGGGGATTGTCCCGTAGACTAAACAATACTGACATTTATGCATGCAGCATTGCAGCAACATGGGGCAACCAATCCTCCCAACTATATAAAAAGCCACCAACAACCGGGCGCAAGACATCTAGACTTTTCCTATTCGCGCGTTCAACTAGGTCGTTACTGGTGGGATGATAAGTAACCGTGAAGGTTTGGTTAATATTGAAATCCTTTAAAATTTAATTTACAAGTTCATTGCGGAACTCTGCCCCGTTGTCATTTAATAATACTCGTTGTGTGAAGTAAGACACCATTGTAATTGTAGATCACTACACTTACATGTATCGTACACCTACTCATACATTGGAAGTGTATGACCTTGGTCCATACGTAATAAGAACATAGGAACATAAGAAAATAAGGAAGCTACAAGAGGCCACGAGACCTACACGAGGTAGTTCATGTAATGTTGACGCTGTGCATTGGCTAAATCATGTAACCATTTGTTTTAAAAATTACACTAGATTTTCTACCATAGCTCCAAATTGTAAATTCCTAGAAAGAGCATCAGCAACTACATTGGCTCGACCTGGTATGTACGTGAACGTTAGATTAAATTCCTGTATTGTTGAATACCAACGCACGAGTCTACTTGTAAGGTTTCTTCCTTTAAAAAGCTCGGTGACGGCTGCGGGATCTGTAAATACAGTTATATCATATCCTAAGATTATATCCCTAAAATGCTTGAGTGAACAGACAACCGAGAGAGTCTCTTGGACAGTGACATAGTTATTAGAATCGACAGGATTCAAAGTTCTACTCGCGTACGAAATAGCGCGATTTTTAATGCGTTCGTCTGTCTGCATTAATAATGCACAAGGGTACTGCACCATGCTATTCCCCAGGGCGGAAGCATCCGTATATAATATGAAAGGAGCTTTGTAATCTGGAAACGCCAAAGCAGGAGCGCTGGTGAGGGAAGTTGTAAATCTTGAAAACCCTTTTATTTTGCAGCATTCCAATGAAACTGCACGCCCTTTATTATTAACAGTGTCAAGGGCGACGCAATAGCTAAAAATCCCTTAATGAAGAACCTAAAGTATCCGCACAGCCAAGTGGACATTATCCACGTCCTGAGGCTGAGGAAAATTCTTAACTGCAATAGCTGCATCCAGATATTTAACTAACCGTCATGGATATGGGATGGTATTGTACAAGGAAAACATATTTTGAGGTGTACTAAAAATCACATCTTGTTTGAAATTATTATTATAATGAATGAGAACATATATTTTTGTCATATCTTTTCAATCTTTATATATATATATATATATATATATATATATATATATATATATATATATATATATATAATATATATATATATATATATATATATATATATATATATATATATATATATATATATATATATATATATATGTATTAGTGTTGGATCGAATAACCGCAACCGCAACCGCAACCGCAACCGCACTTCAACCGCACAAAAAATCACAAACGCAACCGCATTTCTAAAAGTCTTCACAACCGCAACCGCAACCGCCGTTCCATAAGTGCGGTTTCGGTTGTGAAAGCTTAGTATAGATAGTATGCACGTATCGTCATGATCAAATGATAAATAATAACAAAGCGACTCTGGCCGAGGTGAGGCTGGCCGAGGAATCCTGGGAAAAAGTTTACTTCCATAGTAATTTATCCCCTACCAAATACATTTATGCATGGTAATACACTGTGCATAATATAGTTTTAATTAATTTGACCTATTCTTTCATAATAGCTATATAAGTATAGAACGTACTTCATTATTGACAGTACATATAATTTACCGCTATTTGTGTGTTGCAAAACTTGTGTTCAACATATGGTATTTAGTATATATTATGCACCAAGTGTGGCTAAATCGCACTATAACGTAATATTCCAGTTGATAATTACGCATGTTTCCTAGTATATGATAACCACAACCGCAACCGCGGTTGTCATCAGTCTGATAGCTGCAACCGCAATCGCGGTTGTAGAAAATTCGACAACCGCAAAGGTTGCGGTTGTGAAAAACCGACAACTCGATCCGTCACTAATATGTATACATATATATATATATATATATATATATATATATATATATATATATATATATATATATATTTTTTTTCTCTCTCTCTCTCTCTCTCTCTCTCTCTCTCTCTCTCTCTCTCTTCTCTCTCTCTCTCTCTCTCTCTCTCTCTCTCTCTCTCTCTCTCTCTCTCTCTCTCTCTCTCTCTCTCTCTCTCTCTCTCTCTCTCTCTCTCTCTCTCTCTATATATATATATATATATAATATTAGTTCAAATCATAAATATAGAATAGATACTCGGAATCCCGGGATCTCCAATACACGTAGGCGGATGTCGGTTATGTTATAGACGTACTATTTTACTGTGATAAATATGCCTTGACATAATTTCTGACTGCGGCGGCTTCTGTATCTATGCATTAGAACCACATTACATATATGTTGGTAGTACTCTGGCAACGCGATTGATTAAAGATTGAAGAAGATTTTTATATATTTCCATCAATATTCAGTGTATGAAATTGAAGTAAACACCTTCCATGTAATAAATTCTCAGATACAGCTAACACAAAATGATAGTAATTGGTAAGTATAAAATAGCTGTAGACTGTTTTTATTGTCACAGATAAATGCTTAAAAAACATGACACTAGGCAACTTCAATCAAGATTACCCCACTAAAGCTGTCCAGTAGGTAGAGACTGTCCTTTTTTAGTACATAGTGGTTCCAGGAATTACTTTATCATTCATGGTGTGAATTCCTTCGCCATCTACTGTATAGCCTAAAAAGGTAATTTTTGCTTTTAGGAACTCACATTTGGTAAGTTTTGCCTTGAGACTGCAGGTTCTTTCAGCTTTAGGAGTACAGCTTCTAAGCTAAAAAAAAATGAAACTCCAGGACTTTATTACATATTATGACGTCATCTAAGTTGATGAAGACATCTTTTTATCTAGCATTTCGGATAGTAAAGTATTAATCATCCGCGAAAAGTAATTGGACTTCAGGCTAAACCGCATACGAAGTCACTCATAATGCCCACTGAGAGTTATGAATGCAGTTATATCCCTTGATTTAGGTGCCATCGGCCCTTAGAAAAGCATAGTTTGGTAAATTGGGGAGGCGGTAGCGGAGTGGTTAGCGTCTCCGACTGGCGTTCTCGGTAACCCGAGTTCGATCCCCGAAGAAAATCAAAAACCTTTTTGCACCGTCGAATGGCCTAAGAACACCCACATGCCCTGCCCATCAACTCTACCTTCGATTGCGAGTGCATCGCAGGACACAGGGGGGCGGCATGAGCCTCTAATCACAGGCGTCACTATAAGAATCCTGCCTGCGCCACCACGGGCGAGGACCAACCATCACAGCCCTCAAGTGAACCTCCAGAGCCTACCATCCTAGCCCTGGGTCACCACTGCCTACAGGCACTATAGGCACAAATGTTAAAAAACAACAAAAAAACAAAACAAATCACAACATGTGTTCACCAAGGGTAGATCATGTCTCACTTATTTATTGAATTTTTATAGGAAAGCTTATAAGGCAGCAAATACAGATGAGGATTATGATATTGAATACCTGGAATTTAGTAAGGCATTTGACAAGGTACCACATGAACATGACAGAGATTAAGGCACATGGAATACATGGGAAGGTTCTTCGTTGGGTTAGAGTTAGACCATTAGATGTTGGCTAAGCGATAGGCAACAAAGGGTAACTATTAATGGTTCTAAATCTGAATGGGGGCATGTAACAAATGGGGTTCCACAGGGGTCTGTTTGGGACCATTACTATTTTGTATTTACATCAACGATTAAGAAGGTGGGATTAACAGTGATATCAACATGTTTGCTGATGATACTAAGGTAGGAACGATTATTAGATCACAGTTGACGTCTGCATCGTTGCCAAGGTAAGAAAGATCATCCAAGTCTCCATTGTCACTTTCGAAATCAGCAGAGGGCAGATAATGGCTGCAAATTGTATTGATTGCTTTTGAGTCTGTGTTGGAGGCAGGTTAGTTACTGGCTGAAGAACATAGTTTTGGGGAGCTGTAATTTATTTCTCTAAATATTTCCGGTCAACGCTCATTTGGCTTGAAACTATCACCCACGTTCCTAATGATTTCAAGTATTGATTCCTTATGATTTCTTATGTTGCACCATGAAAGTGTCTGTGGTAGAGCATGTCCTGAAAGGTTCTCACCATCTTCCAACCTGTCAAGGCTGTTGGCGCTCTCCTCGTCTTCCAGGTCAATGTGTTTGTCTTCCTTTCTTTACTAGTTGACCTCACCAACTCTTCAGGTTCCTTCTTAGTCAGGCCAACATTCATGTTGAAGTGTTTACCAAACATTTGTCATATATATATATATCTATAATAATATAAGCGAAAGTGTGTCTGTGTGTGTGTGTGTGTGTGTGTGTGTGTGTGTGTGTGTGTGTGTGTCCGCTCCAGGTGCCGCCCCCTGTGGCGGAATCCCCTCATATGGCACATTTTTGGAACCGGCTCGAGCAGGGAAAGGTTTTCAGCCCATTTATGAGATGATCCGATCACTTTTTTTTTTTTTTTTTTTTTAGCAGCCTATTAGCGAGAATTGTGAAAAAAAAAGTGGGTTGCGAGAATTGAGGAAACCTTGATGTAGGGTGATGGGTAATGGGTGAGTGAATGGGTGGGGTGATGGGTAATGGGTGTGGGGTGATGGGTGAGTGAATGGGTGGGGGGTGATGGGTGATGGGTGAGGGAATAGATGGGGGGTGATGGGTAATGGGTGAGTGAATGGGTGTGTGGCGATGGATAATAGGTGAGTGAATGGGTGGGGGGTGGGGGGTAATAGATGAGTGAATGGGTGGGGGTGATGGGTAATGGGTGAGTGAATGGGTTGGGGGTGATGTGAATAGGTTGGCGTTAATACATACATTTCTACATCCATGATTTCAGGAAAGCTAGAAGGGGCTATCTGGAGAGTCTGTGTTTGGTGGGCCTTTGACCCACCAAACACAAGTGGTGGGCCGAAGGCCCACCAATAGCCCTCCGCAGGAGCTAGCCAAAAAGTCCGCCCGGAGGGCGGCTTTGCGGCGTGTATATATATATATATATATATATATATATATATACATATATATATATATATATATATATATATATATATATATATATATATATATATATTCGTTTCTGGAATTTCATATGTACACATCAGCCCATGTGAAAATCATGTATACATACTTATCTCACATCATGTATCCTCATGCTCACTAGTTTGTTTCAATTCAGCTCTAGATAAGGAGATGCGGACCTGGGATGCCTACATCAACTTGGATGCGACAGTCAAGAACATGCTCACTTCACTGCGGGCAGTGGCGGAATTACAAAACCCATCTCTCAGGGAGAGACACTGGGGTCAGCTTCTCATAGCTACCAAATCAGAATCTTCAACCAAGTCTTTTGTGGTATGTTCCAGTAGGGTGATCGATGAAAGATGAATACTATATATAGAAAGATTCAAAATCATAGTCATTATATTTATTACAAGTTGTATTATGTGTGATCCAGGGTCATAGGGGGATGTGAGGCATTTTTTGAAGCCCTTAGTGCTGACGAAAACGAAGGTAAATGCCATCCTCCGCCAATACATGGCCTCTCTTTAACAGACACTTCTATTGTGTTTCCCTGTGACAACATATGGTCATACGTGGATGTTCTATGACCACAGGCAAAAACATAGGAACTACCACGTGTAGGCCTCGCGGCCTCTTGTAGCTTCCTTATTTTCTTATGTTCTTATGTTCTTATGTTCCTTATTTTCTTATGTTCTTATGTTCATAACCCAAACTAAAAGCAGATAGCGATTTTGAATATTTGATGGGTCCCAATTACATATCTCAGAGCACATGTTGAATATATTTGAATTATTGTTACAGGTCAAGGTTAATAGATTGAAGAAAATGTATCTATCATCTTATGTGATTTATACCGGGATTTATCACTCATTCCAGTTCAATTGCAAAGAGGTAACAATCGTATATCAAAATGTCACTAAAGTAATCGGCCAAATTATTTCATCATTCCTGATTTAATGTAGTCAAAATATAGCCATTATTATGTATATACATAATATGTTGTAGCTTTTTGTATCCATCCAGTCAGCCGTTTGCAAATAATCCGCAATCAAAGTCCGTCAATTTATCGATCTTCCAAAACGTCCCTGACAACAGACCATCAGGCGCCCATGACTCGATGACGTCATGCAAAGTATTCCTTGCTCTTTCCCCTTCATTCATATTCCCCTTTATTCCCCCTTTCGCTTTCTTTAATTTCCTCTATCTCCTCTTTCAATTCTTCCACTTTCTCTTTACTTCATGCTCCGTTCTGCCTCATTTATCATCTTGTCTCTCCTTCTTTTCAATTTATCTCACCTTCACCTCACATTTATTTTGTCCGCGAAGCATCAGTAGAGTGGATATGACATTTTCCCTCATCCTTATCCTCTTCTTCCTCTCCTCCATCATTTCTTATTTCTTCTTGTTATTTTTCTTTATTGTCCGACACACATCGTCCTTCCTCCCCCCACACGCAAACACATTACGCTTCCATGAACTTGTCATTTCTTCCGCATCGAAGTGGAGGATAAAAGGAAGAAGTGGAGGGGGAAGAAAAATCCTTGAAAGAAAATGAGAAAGACAACCAAGACGAAAATACGTTCTATAATAAGAAAGACAAGATCAAAACTACTCGAGAATAACACGAAGACAAGGAAAACAAGAAGATAAATAAAAAGGAAGAGGAAGTAAAGGAGTATCATTATTTAGGAGAATAAGAAGAGGAACCAAAGAATAACAACTAGAGACAAAAAACGATATCAAGGAAGAATAAGAGGAGAAGGAAAAGAATAAGGAGGAAGAAGGTAAAAATGAGGAGTATTGTGTGGCGTCGGATAGGTGTGAGTTACCTGTTTGTTACCGTAACAGTTTCTTACCGCCACGGTTTGCTTACCTTAAAAAAATGAGAAGAGAGAGAGAGAGAGAGAGAGAGAGAGAGAGAGAGAGAGAGAGAGAGAGAGAGAGAGAGAGAGGAGAGAGAGAGAGAGAGAGAGAGAGAGAGAGAGAGAGAGAGAGAGAGAGAGAGAGCAGAGCGAGGAGGAGAGAGAGAGAGAGAGAGAGAGAGAGAGAGAGAGAGAGAGAGAGAGAGAGAGAGAGAGAGAGAGAGAGAGAGAGAGAGAGAGAGAGAGAGAGAGAGAGAGATTTACCACGCCATTGAATGATCAAAGCAATAATAGCTGGGTCTTTCACTTTGAATACCATTATTTATTTTTTGCTGTTGATATTGCAAGTTGAAAGAAAATATGAGATAGAGTGAGAGAGAGGAGGAAATAGTAGAGGAGAGGGAGGAGGAGGAGGAGAAATGAAGAATACAAAAATATACAGTAACATGAAATACATTAACTGAAGAGAAGACGTGGGAAAAGAGAGACAATAGTGTATAAAGTTAAGTGTATTTGACGGACACCGAAAGTTAATAGTGAATAAAGAGGATGAGAAACATTCAATATGAAAAGGGTGATTAGTCGAACATGAATAAAGAATATAAAGAAATAAGGTAGAATAATGGCAGATTCAATAAGGTTTCCATCACCTTTCTCTCTATCTTTCTCTCTTTTTTTGTTTTGTTTTCTCTCTCTCTCTCTCTCTCTCTCTCTCTCTCTCTCTCTCTCTCTCTCTCTCTCTCTCTCTCTCTCTCTCTCTCTCTCTCTCTCTCTCTCTCTCTCTCTCTCTCTCTCTCTCTCTCTCTCTCTCTCTATCCAACCACGAACTGTAATAGTTCGTAATTTACGTCATGTCGACACGACTGCTGTCCCAAATGCAGACGTTTGTTGTTTGCATTTGGCGATCAGCTTTACACTGACCACGTCGCGTGACATCATTAGCAATTATCGTGTGGTGACCGGAACGGGGCATATTTTTTCACGCGCTTTTTACAAGAGTCGTGTTTTTCTAGAAATAAGGCGTGAAAATTAAATATTTGTGTGTGGTTAAATAATTGTTTTCAGTTAACATTCAAGATACCTATGCAAAGAAAAAGTGGGTGTGGCCTAATACTTTAAGCAGAGAGCATGAAAAGCCATCACTAGATAGATATGGTGACTGATATTGACCATGTATTGCTCATCTTTCAACAACTTCATCACATGCTAGAACAATTATATTGCCATCATATCTTCCTCCTTTCAGATGTTCTCTTAAGGATTGCTCATTTTTTAACCTGAACAATGTTTTTGATTCAGCATTATATTTTGATGAGTTTTCAAACATTCAATCAATCATTGGGGGCATACGCCGGGGGGTGCGTCGCCTCGCCCACCCTATACAACGGCACTCCCGGGGGTCACCACGCGCGAGTCCCCATGCAGGCTCCTTTACCATACCAAGCAGCTCTCGACAAGAAACATCAACTTGCCCCAGCCACGAGCCTTGTGGGCCTCCACCTTGGCCTTGTGGTCTTGGACTCCTCCACGCCGGATTGTCTCTTACAGATAGAACCCGATGGGAAGGATCGGTTTCAGGGTAGCGTGCCACATGCCCATATAGCCGAAGTTGGCGCTGACGGACTATGCAGGTAATAGGCCTCGATTCAGTCTCACGGTGTAATCGCTGATTTGACACGTAATCATCCCTGCGATACCCCATGATTCTGCGAAGATACTTATTACCAAAGGCATCGATTCGTCTCTTTAAGTCACTATTTAGTATCCATGTCTCACAACCATAGAGTAAGACAGGGATCACAAGCGACTTGAAGATCCGGATCTTTGTCTTCCTGCACAGGTACCGACAACGCCAAATACTCCCGCTGAGTGAGTCCATAACACCGTGGGCTATGCCAATCCGCCGTAAGACTTCTTGACGTGACCTGCCGTCATTATGGACTGCGCTACCAAGGTATGTAAAACTTTCCAAGATCTCAATGTCCTCGCCGCACGCATGAACAGACTGTACTGTTTCATCTAGTAAGCCTCCAAACATCTGGACCTAGGTCTTAAGCCAGAAGACCACAAGTCCCAAAGGCTTTGCCTCCTCGTGCAGCGCCTCGAGAGCCATCACCAGGACCTCCAGCGACTCAGCAAAGATTATTACATCATCGGCAAAAACAAGATCAGTGGTATTGCCGAGGAATGCTCCACATTCACTTTGATCTACAACCTTGTCCAATACCCAGTCCATACAAGTGTTGAATAGTGATGGGGCAGGGACGCACCCTTGCCTCACTCCTGTATTAACAGGAAAGAAGCTGGATACACCTGCCCCACACTTCACAGCACTCTCAGTCCCAGAATACAGACCAGTTATCAAACCAATAGTCCTTGCAGGAATCCCGCGAAGTCGCAGAAGATCCCAGAGTGACTCACGATGCACTGAGTCAAACGCTTTCTTGAGATCAACATAGGCTGCAAGCGTCCCCTGTCGAAACTCACGTCGGCGTTCCACCAGGACACGAAGCGCTAGGATACGGTCCGTTGTTGACTTACCAGGCGTGAACCCAGACTGCTGAGGTCTCTGATGCTTCAGCAGATGACTGCGGATCCGTGTCAGCAATAGATGGGCAAGCACCTGCCTGGCACGCTGAGCAGTGTAATACAGCGGTAATTGTTGCAGTCCTGACGGTCTCCTTTCCCTTTCTAGATAGGGATGACCAGCCCCCTTTTCCTGTCAGGACGAACGGTACCTGATTGCCACACGGCAGTCAGGACAGCATGCAACCCGCGGATCATGGCCTCACCGCCAACTTTGAGGAGCTCCGCACTGATATTACAAACACCAGCTGCCTTTCCACCCCTCAACTTTGCTACAGCCTCTCTGACTTCGTCAAGAGAGGGTGCGGTTTCGTCAATAGGAGGATCGGCATCCACTGCCTGTAACCCAGTGGTATGAAGCTGCTCAGTTAGGAGGGTCCACCGTGAACAACTGCCCAAAGTACTCAGCCCAACGAGCCATCTGCCCATCTATGTCCGACACGAGGCGCCCATCTGCTGTTCGAATAGCACTCGCACGAGATGGAGACTTGGAACGGAGCTTCTTCAGGGCTCGGTAGGCGGGTCGGAGGTCATTAGCGTTCAAATGACCCTCGACATCCTCAGCGAGACTCCTGACATACCTCTCCTTGTATCTCTACAGGAGGGTTCTAGTCCGGCGTGACAGAGCCCTGTGCTGCTTCTAGTTCCCAGCCAGCCCGGCAGCGCGACTCGCCTCGATTTTCTTCAGCGTCTCCGTCGAGACAAAACCACGCCTTGACCTCGGGCGCTCCCCAATACACTCCTTGGCAGCCTGTAAAGTTTCACGTTTGAAGATATCCCACAGTTCTACAGGGTCCTCGAGGGCACCGAGCACATCAAATCGATTTGAGACTGCCACCGCATACTCATGGGCACATGTCAAGTCCTTCAGTTTTTCAAGATGAAACACAGTATGGTTACCTCATGAGATTTTTCTGGACTTGACATGAAGCTTAAGTGTAGCAACAACAAGTCTGTGATCTGTTCCAAGGAACTCAGCACTCCAGTAAACCCTGCAGTTTTTGAGGATGCTCCAACGAGTACTAACGAGGACGTGGTCGATATCCTTAGCTACCCCTCTGGCATTAGTATACCATGTCCAGCGGTGCAGCTCTGGTCTCTGATACCAAGAACCAGCAATTCTCAACCTTCTGGACCTTGCAAAATTCAGAAGCAGAGAACTGTTGGTGTTTCTGGTACCGGAGCCATGGGGACCAACACATAACTCGTAGCCATCTCTCAAACATTCATCTCTTTCAAACATTGAGTTATGTAAATTTGTAATTATTATACATTGCTTCTCTATATAATTTGATGCAGTTATGTTTTCTAGTTACACATATTTTGCTCATGATTCTGTGTTCTTTGCACTTTTAACCAGATATAAGATGCATTATTAAAATTTGAGGATCAGACATAATTTTGTAATCAAGAAGTTATATTCTTTCTTGCTTTTACAAATAAGAAGCAATACTATTTATTGTGACATTGTTGTTATGAATTAATATCTTATGTAATGTTGAGTACTGTATGGTTATGGTTCTGCCATAGCAAATATCACTGTGTGTGTGTGTGTGTGTGTGTGTGTGTGTGTGTGTGTGTGTGTGTGTGTGTGTGTGTGAGAGAGAGAGATAGAGATAAATATATATATATATATATATATATATATATATATATATATATATATATATATATATATATATAATATATATATATATATATATATATGATATATATATATATATATATATATATATATATATATATATATATATATATATATATATATATATATATATATATATTATATATATAAATGCTTCCACACCTGCAGGCAAACTTTGTCGACAATCCAAAAACCACTTTGGCGGATCTCCTTCAACTAAATCTACATACCTATGAGGATGAGGTGAAAAACATAGTTGACAAGGCTGTCAAAGAAATGTCTATGGAAAAAATCATAAAGGTTTGTTATAACATACACAAATCTGATATATATATACTATATACATATTGATACATTATTCAAAGTGTAGTTAAACTGACATTCACATCACTGATCATAACTGCATGCATATTTAAAGTTACTTGGCTGTTAAAATTATTGCATTGTGTGTGCTTTTTCTTGAATTTTAGATTAACATTATCTGGCAATACGTGAATATATATGTATATACATGAAACAGAATCATAAACCTAAATATTAACCATATGTGTGATAGATACTGGCTGTTCATAAAGACAAAATATATTTCTAGAAATATTAAGTAAAACACTGATATAGATATTGAAAAAAATAGATAAATTATTCCGATGTGTACTATATGTTAAGGAAAAGCTTACAAAGTAAAAAAATTATAATAGTTATTCATTTAATCATACGGATATACCTTTCAATTGAAGTTTACATGTGGTAAGAAGTGGTGTTTATAAAAAATATATATACTGTATATAAATGCCATATACTCAAAATGTCGCTATGTGATTCGCAGGAATTAGAGCTGACGTGGGCCAGCCTGGAGTTCATGATTGATAAACACCCAAGAACAGGAACTGCTCTCATTAGAATGTCAGAAGAGATGATTGAAACACTTGAGGAAAATCAGGTTTGTAGGAATGTACTGTTACACTGATTCACTAATATTCCCACCGATGCACAGACACATACACACACACACATATTTGATCAAACATGAATACTTTGAACACATGTATCCATCGAATCTTCAGATTGGAACACCATCGAAGTGAAAGCTACAAGAGGCTGTTATTTTATCTTTTTTCTATATAAATATAACATTTTGTAACATTGTTGGTCTCAGATAAATAGGTTTTTCCTATGTGTGGTACAGTGGTCTCCCTAGAATTAATCTTCACTGAGGTCTAAGTAAGTGTCTGAGGTTACATGCAGGTACCTTTTTTATGTATCTGTTTTTATGCCTATTGAAAAGTTTAATCCCACAGCTTGATATTATGTTTATGTTTACAATGGTTTCACATTTGATTTTGGACTATTATACTTAGCTTTGAGAATTGGTTTCTTGTCTATGTGACATAGCTGCATGATTTTGTCGGCAATGTTTCATTGCTTATTACCAGCACCTTACCTAATAAGATACGCTCAGTATATCAGGCCCAACTAACATCCTATAGTAGTAATGCCTGGTCCAGTAGTCCCTTGTAATATGAAATTAACCCTATGTTGGTTCAGTAGGGAAATTTACCACCTTGGGTATTGTTGGGTTTCAGTACACCCTAATAAACAAAATGCATATGTCATCACTATCTTCAGTAATATATAACACTCAATCAATCATCAATCATTGGGGGCATACGCCGGGAGGCGCGTCGCCTAGCCCACCCAACGACACCACTCCCGGGGGTCACCTCGCGCAAGTCTCCATACAGGCTCCTTTCCCATACCAAGCAACTCTCGACAGGAAACATCAACCTGCCCCAGCCACGAGCCTTGCGGGTGCCCCTTTGGCTTCATCCACGCCGGATTGTCTCTTATAGATACAACCCGGTGGGAAGGATCGGTTTCAGGGTAACGTGTCACATGCCCATTCAACCGAAGTTGGCGCTGACGGACTGTGTAGGTAAAAAGCCTCTATTCAGTCTCAATCGCTGATTTAACACGTAATCGTCCCAGCGATAACCCTTAATTCTACCAAGACACATATTACCATAGGCATCGATTCGCCACTTCAAGTCGCTATTTACTATCCATGTCTCACATCCATAGAGTAAGACAGGGATCATAAGCAGCTTGAAGATCTGGATCTATGTCCATCTGTACAAGTACCGACAAGGCTAAGTACTCGTGCTGAGCGAGTCCATAACACCGTGGGCTATGACAATCCACCGTAAGACTTCTTGACGTGACCCGCCGTCAATATGGACTGTGCTACCAAGGTATGTACAGCTTTACAAGATCTCTACGACCTCGCCCCACGCATGAACAGAATGTACTGTTTCATCTAGCAATCCTTAAAACACCTGGACCTTGGTCTTGAGCCAGGAGACCTCAAGTCCCAAAGGCTTTGCCTCCTGATACAGCGCCTCGAGAGCCATCTCCAGGATCTCCAGCGACTCAGCAAAGATTACTGCATCATCGGCTAAAACAAGGTCAGTGATCTTGGTGTTGCAGAGGAATGCTCCACAATCATTTTGGTATACAACTTTGCCTAATATCCAGTACATAAATGTGTTGAAAAATGATGGGGAAAGGACGCACCCTTGCCGCACTCCTGTACTCATAGGAAAAAAGTTGGATCCACCTCCTCCACACTTTACAGCACTCTCAGTCCCAGAGTACAGGCCAGTCATCAAATCAATAGTCCTTGCAGGAATCCCGCGAAGTCCCAGAAGATCCCAGAGTGACTCACGATGCACTAAGTCAAACTCTTCATGATATCAACATAGGCTGCAAGCATCCCCTGTCGAAACTCAAGTCGGCGTTCCACTAGGACACGAAGCGCTAGGATACCGTCCGTTATTGACATACCAGGCGTGAACCCAGACTGCTGAAGTCTCTGATGCTACATCAGGTGACTGCGGATCCGTGTCAATAGATGGTCAAGCACCTTGCCTGGTACGCTGAGCAGTGTAATACCGCGGTAATTTATGCAGTCCTGACGGCCCCCTTTCCGTTTTCAGATAGGGACGACCAATCTCCTTTTCCAGTCAGGGGAAATGGTTGCCCATGTGATTGCCATACGGCAGTCAGGACAGCATGCAAACCGCGGATCATGGCCTCACCCCCAGCTTTGAGGAGTTCTGATATTACTAACACCAGCTGCCTTTCCACCCCTCAACATTGCTACAGCCTCTCTGACTTCGAGAGGGTGCGGTTTGGCCAATAGGAGGATCGGCATCCACTGTCAGTAATCCAGTGGTGTGAAGCTGCCCAATTGGAGGGTCCACCGTGAACAACTGCCCAAAGTACTCAGCCCAACGAGCCATCTGCCCACCCATGTCCGACACGAGGCGCCCAGCTGCTGCTCGGATAGGAATCGCCCGAGATGGAGACTTGGAACGGAACTTCTTTCAGGGGTCGGTAGGTAGGTTGGAGGTAATTAGCGTTCAAATGGCTCTCGACATCCTCAGCGTGACTTCTGACATATACTGGCTGGTCTAATATATATATATATTATATATATATATATATATATATATATATATATATATATATATATATATATATATATATATATATATATATATATATATATATCATTTATTTATACTATTTGGTGTATAAGAGCCTGGTAATTGTGAACACAAGGTTTCGAGTTCAAGTCCCGACGGAAGCAACTGTTTCTTCCATCGTTGAGTGACCGAAAATACCCACTTGCTGCATCAACCTCACTTTTGACTGCGACTACAAGTGCGGCGGAGAAGACCAGGTGATAGCATGAGCCTCAAGTCAAACGATCACAGAAAACCATTTCAGGTGTCACTATTAAAATCCAGCCTATGCCACCACGAGCGAGGGCCAACCATTACATAATTCATCTTGAATTCTGCCAATTCTACCAACCCTCCAGAATTGGCAGGGCCAACCTCCTGATAGACGCTATATTTTTGTGGGACGAGGAAGATGCGAGAGGTCATGGGAAGAAGTTGAAGAGGACCACATGCAAGAGAGATATCAACAAGTATAGCTTTAACGTGAATAGGGAGGTGGTACGTGCCAAGAATATGTACGTCTTCAAAGCCCAGCTGGTAGTTTTGGAGACGGAACAGTACGAGCTTAGATCTTTTCCTCTAAATCATAACTATATGAATACAACTAGATGAATACACACACAAACACAAACACAAACACACACACACACACACACAAACACACATATATATAACACACACACACACACACACACACACACACACACACACACACACACACATACACACAGGATACTCCTTTGTGTAGTGGTGGCACGCTCGGTTCACAACCGATAAATCCTGGGTTCGAAACCCGGGCGGAGCTGAGATAGATGGGCTGTTTCCTTAAAACCCGAGCCCCTGTCCACCCAGCAGTGAATGGGTACCGGGTGTTAGCCGGGGGTTTGTGACCCGCCTCCCGGGAAGGTGGCTTCTGCCAACACTAAGAACTAAGGATGAATGAATCTTGCGTGCATCTATAAACTATTTTCTTAAAAAAAGCAAAAATATCCATGATGGACACATAAATATAATGAGCTGCGGTGTAAATGCGTATTTTCTGGCGCTTTTCCATTTGTCGTTTCGTCGTTAATCATCCCCTTAAAGATCATAAGCTTAATGGACTGACTGTGCACAGGGTATAACGTCAACAAAATTGGTGTGGTTCTAACTGGAACCTGCGAATTAGTTAATGGGTTAAGGCAGTAAAACAAAAATTTGTAATGCAATATTTTGTATACAAGCGAACAGTATGCAAATAGAAAACTATCTTCATTAATTTCTGCAATATTCTATTCTTCATCCAATGTAAGGCATCAGTTGTGTTTATAGGATAGAATTTTTTTTTTAACCAAGTAAAAAGTTTGTTGTCCCTAGCTGTAAGGGTTTTGTTATTGATATGTTCTATTTAGGAAATGTATTTATGTTACTGTATCATCCACAGGTTCAGCTGCAGAACCTGATGACCTCAAAGTACATTGAACATTTTTCGGAGGAAGTTTCTCTCTGGCAAAACAGGCTGTCTGTGGCTGATCAAGTCATCACTTTATGGTGAGGAACCAATTAAAGAATCCTTCCAATTTTTTTTTAAATGATTAGAGTTTAATATTTTATTCAGGTTATCCTTCGCTGATTTTATTTTTTTGATGAATACTACATGATTAGTATATAAAACATAAAGAAAAACTCAGATATTCACTATCAATACGTATCACACAAATAAGGCTTTTCTACAAAAATGTTTTTTTATAAAAGATGAACTACTTTTATGCTGTCACACAGGCATGGTATCCAAAAAGGAAACTATACAGTACAAATAAAAATTGTCTCCCTCCAAAAACGTAGTGTATACTTAAAAATTAGGAGGATTAAGAAAATGCACTTTAAACCAGCTGTAGTTGTTGTTGAAGATCCTCAGGCTACGCGACCTAACAGCCCTGAGCTCCTGAGGAAGGCCATGGGCTGTACTGGGTTTTCCCACACGGCCTTCATGGATGTCGCCTACGTGGTGTAGTGGCTAGCGTGCCTGGCTACGAATCTGCGGGCCCTGGTTCGAATCCGGGCCAGGGCAAGTCGGCGACCAGCCAGCTAGCAGTTCTTCTTTCCTATCGGGGTTGATAAATGAGTACCTGTGGTAGCCCAGGGAAGGTAACTGTGGTAACCCGGGTGTCACACTAGCTCTGTGTCCCGGGGTAACGGGTCCTCACCCACCACAGGCTCTAAGGGCTAATGCCACGGAGATGAGCACCGAATGCCACGCGCAGCTTAGCGTATGCTCCCATCTTAACTTAGTTTTACTTCATGGAGTGAGTTTATGTTGTGTTGTTGCGTTTGTGATTGTGTGCAGTACATTCTTCCATAATATAGTTGATAGTGTAGGGTGCTGTGTAGCATTCTGGTCATGCATCTGCAATGGACCCATACAGCCTCCCCTTATAGCTCAGAGGGGCCTGGTGGTGTCCACACTGCAACCTGGCCAGGTGAACTATGTCCTCACGGGGAAGGGAGGACTCGTAAGATTGGATGTCAGGGGGCTGTGCAAGCAGCTGAATATTGTCCTTTAGTGATTGGATGTAGCGATGGGTGATCTGACTATGAACATATGTAACACACCAGCTTCAATATATCATGTTGCTATGGAAAGCTAATGAAATTCCGCTTCTCCATGTAAAAAGTTTTTTCGCAAAATATTAAATGGCGAAGAGTTTAAGTTCATGTACATTTCTTGAAAGTCTCATAATGGCATTTCTTTAGTGTGTTTTACGATTTTTTATTTGATAATATTATAGAACAAACATTTCCGAAGATAACAGTATATATTTTATACTGATAAACATATATTAGGTAGGAAATTACCCGATTTCATGATTTTTTATATTTAGTTAACGCTAATTTATGCATGCTGCTAATTTATTTATCAGTAAACGAAATATATTAATGGAAAGCTAATTAAATTCCGCTTTTATTGATATTCTCCATGTAAAAAGTTTTCTCAAAAAATATTAAATGGTGAAGAGTTAAAGTTAATGCATATTTCTTGAAAGTGTCATAATGGCCTTTCTTTTGTGTGTTTTACGGTTTTTTATTTGATAATATTATAGAACAAACATTTCCGAAGATAACAATATATCTTTTATACTGATAAACATTATATTAGGTAGGTAAACCTGTACGGGGAACGGAGCGGTGAGATCTAGATGGCGTGACGTCACGGGCGATCTATCAGGCCTTCTCTCTCGGTGGCCACGGTAGAACCGGCCGACTGAATGCTGGAACAACAGAAACAAGAATTAGGCTCAATAATATAAGTAACCATAAACAATATCACCATCACTATCACTATCATTATAAAAAATTACTGTGAATGTGATTTATTGCCTCATGAGGCACTTCATATTATCTATATGATTCATTATATCATCATTATAATGAACAGTCATATCACAATGACCATATTTCGCCATGCATAATCATTTTCATTATCACTATCATTGTCAAAATTGCAGTTAGGTGGTGAATAATGTACTAAAACACTATAAAATATACATATTACTCATAAACATAACATAATAGACATAAACAATATTACAATAGGCCATAATCACCATAATTTTGATCACTATCATTTTCGACAAAATACTTACCCCATGCGGTCGAAGTGGCCCACGCGGGCCATCTATGGTGGTTGGTGGCGGTCCTAGCAATAATCCCGCGTTGGATACACACCACATGGTGCAATCACTATCGTCCTTTTCCTTTCATGCTACACAAATTTGACCTATATTACCTTACAAAGTACTCATATATGTATGTTATGTTAGAGTATCATCAACTTACCTCCATTGGTTTGGTAATGGGGGTTTCAGATATGAGTGACTGGACGTGATTACCTCCGCCAACGAAGTTGGAGGGGTTATGTTTTCACCCTGATCTGTCTATCTGTCTGTCTGTCTGTCTGTCTGTCTGTCTGTTTGTTAGTGTACAGGATTTCTCAAAAAGTTACCAATAGATTTGGACCAAACTCAGAATACCAAGTCTATTTGGTACAAGGAAGAACTGATTTAATTTTGGATGAAATCTATTGACAACTGTTGCCATGGCAACCAATTGATGAAATATTCGGCCGGAGGTATGCGCTCATACTGAGTGCATATATATATATAATCACAACTGTTGCCATAGCAACCAATTGATGAAATATTGGGGCGGAGGTATGCGCTCTACTGAGTGTCCCCCCCCCCCCTTAGTTGTAGCTGTTTTGGTGGCACGGAATGGACTAACGCTCTCTTTCCTTCACCACCACGTCGCTTTCGTGAGTAGAGAGTTCTGATTGGCTGGGAATAGAGGCGAGACGTGTTGCTATTGGCTGACGTCAACCCACGCCATCTACGTCATCAAATACGTCATCGATAGCCATGTGAAATGACGCGTTTAAGTGGCCCACGCGAGCCACTCGCCCGCTAAAGGGTTAAATGTAAAGATAGGGGAATACGCTACGCTGCGCGTGGCCTCGGTTCTCATTTCTGTTGCATTAGCCCTTGAGCCGAAGATGGTTGACATCTCGCTACCTCGGGAGATTGGGCAAGTATAGTATATGTGTCTGGTAATAAATATGGTACAATGACAGAAAATGTGGCTTTGATTTTTGTGGACGACCTGGTGTGACTAGTGATAATCAAGTTATATGTGAGGTTTATCTGCTTGTAGAAATTCACGAGAGTTATCAAAACATCAGTGTCATCAGAAATGACATGAATGCATAGTACTCCTTGAGATGCCAGATGAGCCATTTGCTGAGCAATAATTATTTCAACTTCATGCAATATTTTCAGATCATTCCTGCCTTGAATAGTGTCATTCCTGTACATTATCCTGTCAATACAAATGTTGTATGTGCTGGAAGTAGGTGTGAATGTTCCTGGATATAATGGCACACCAGATTGATGATTTGCACAACTTGAGTTGCTAACATGACCTTCTGTGGTGGAAGAGGTGATGTGATACTCAGTGGTATTTATGGCTGGCTTCAGAACCTGCTCTGGTACTTCAAATTATTTTGTTTTGCTATCATGGCAGTAGCGATCAAACGCCACAATTGGCATTAGCTTTTCTTATTGGACGTGTGATATACTCTATCAGATTATGCATGAAGTATTCAACTGTACCTGAGGTAGGCCATGCCATAACCCAAAGAACCCAAAGTTGCCATCCAACCAAGATAAATGCATCAGGTGCAGAACAAAATTATTCAGAAATCTCAACTTGCAACGGTTTTTTTTATGAGTACAGACTTGGCTTTATTGATGTGCATATCATCAATATCTTCAAACATAGATAATGGAACTGGAAAAAAGTGCATACATCAGGACAGAAGAAAGGTCAACATCACGTGCTTTCTGAAGGGCAAGCTCCCTAGAAAAAATGTATTTGGTGTTGTACACATTGACTGTCCAATCTTTATTTGTTTTCTTGTAACATACATTGTAGTGACTTGCTGTGCAAGAGGTTTGTGGTAACATTTTGGCCATCCTAACATCAACTGCTCAATTCGTTGTGCATCTGTGCAGACAGACTGATCAATATTCACGAAATATGAACAGTGCCTTCCTGAAACAATATTGATCAGTCCATCATTCCATGAGTGAGTTTCTGGTTTAACCCCTTCACTGCGGATATCAAATTTATAGGCCTACCCCCCTGTGCGGCAGATTTAATTAAAATATAAAATAATTACTGATCATATTTTAAAGTGCCTAAATGAATAGGATGCTCATTCCATACCAGAAAATCCATGTTTCGTCTTGGTGGAGGCTACCAGCTAAGTGAAGAGTTACGTCAAAGTGCAGCAACAGGGCCGTGACCGTGCTACCAGACGCACAATGAAACTACTACTACTCAACATAATACAGCTTATTTTGGTACATAAATGCTTCATTCATGCATTCATTCATTCATTCATACTTGTTTTATATCCATCAAGAATATATTGAATATCTTGACTATTTAGCCTCGCCATTGAAGTAGAGGGCGCGGCAGCGTCAACACGTCGTACTGTACCGCTTGACCTTATTAGTCACACTAACTCACGCAAGCAGAAAAAGAGGTTCTATTATATCGCAACACTTGAAACTGTTGCCATACAAGCCTATCACAACGAATATTTACCCATAATATCATTGAGCGCTCAGTTTAAATACAGAAACCATATATGTACCAGCCGCAGTGAACCCTTAAATAGCTGAGAGACCGTATTTGTACCAGCCGCAGTGAAGGGGTTAAGGGGATCAATACATATTGCTAGCTTGTCTCTCAGTTTCTTGCGGTCAACTTCATCTGACTGGATCCGGTGTACGGATTTCTGTTCAGTGACATCAGATTGTAGTTTCTTCTATGTCATCGTCTTGCAACATCTTTCACGAGGCGACTCAGATGTGCACACCTAGAGTCCACTTTTTCAAGGCAGATGGCTTTAATGTTACATATATGGTTCCTCCCGGGCCGCAACTATAGCGCATAATTAGGATTTTGAGAAATATTATAAAAGGAAATGTACACATTCACGAAAAACGTAGTGTGTTGAAAAACATTAATTTATGATTATTTGCAAATAATGCATTCTAAGTGTACCAGTCATAAATTTAGTAGTGTATTTGGGTTCCTTGACTTAAATATGTATATTTGACACCAAATTTAGATTCATAAACCAAAATTTAACATAAATATTATATATATATATATATATATATATATATATATATATATATATATATATATATATATATATATATATATATATATATATATATATATATATATATATATATATATAGGTATATATATATGGCCATTTTAAGATTCCGATTGTGTAGGGTGGCGGTCATTTTGAATTTTGCCCGTAGAAATAATTGCCCACTGATTGCAAAGTCGCATGAAGTGGTTTTGAGGTCTAAATGTTCCCAACTACCAGAAAATAACAATAAAAAGGTTGTACAGTCAAAGACAAAAGTAGTGTCCAGGTTTTGTCCGATTATGAAATGTAACTCATGAAACATTATGAAAACCCTAACGTAGTTACATGTTCGTGGTTGGCAAGCCTGAATTCCTTAAGCTACTGTTCAGATAAGGGTTCAAAACGTCGATTCTGTTGCCGATGAGATAATGGCTAAACAAATCAAAGGAATTTCAATGGTTCAAAAGATTAACTACATACAGTTTTCATATTCGATGTGGAATGCAAAGTATACTCGTCCGAGCAACGATCGTCCGGGCATTTCATCTTTACATCTGAGCCACTGAAGGAACCATGGAAGCTCAACCTACACGCAGTTCCCATGCAGTTTGGGATGAACTGCAGCTACAATGCAGCACACGAACAACTGCGCGTCGACTTCAGGTGTCTG
Organism: Chionoecetes opilio; assembly: GCA_016584305.1. Taxonomy (NCBI): domain Eukaryota; kingdom Metazoa; phylum Arthropoda; class Malacostraca; order Decapoda; family Majidae; genus Chionoecetes; species Chionoecetes opilio. Next base: position 225,263 of record JACEEZ010002651.1, read on the forward strand.
GTTTATTTGCCCGAATCACAAACCTCAAGACGGCAAGATCAAGGAAATTATTTTGTCTATGTAAGGATATTATAACACAAAAACTATTAATTTAGCAGCCAAGTGCTACAGGCACTCGTGTCAAAAGAGATTAATTACTGCCATTGGCACTCTTTATGCACATTTTATTGTTTAGAATACTATTCTAGCTGAAGGCAGCTCTTATCACTTCTTAGAGAATGATTAAATAAATACATTACTCTCTGATATGCAATGAAATAACATACATGCATATCTTAACGTGAAAATTTATATTACAGACCCGGAGTCTATATTTTTATTAGCTGAGAAGCTGTACTCCGTAAATAATAGGTTCATAAATAACGAAATAAAATAAATAAATAAAATTAATAAACTCTTAAAAGCAGCAAATGCCAATGTCAAGGGAAGTTACTGCCATGTGGCACTCCCAGCACAACATTTTGATTGAGTTATAATACTATTTGAGCTGAAATCAGTTCCTATCACTTTAAGGTGGTATGCAAATAATACATATGCATATCTTAATGTTGTGATAATTTTTAGTACCGACCCGGAGTCAGATTTTATTAGCATTACAAGCCGTATCTACTCCTTAAGTTTAAAGAAGCAGGTCTTAAAATATAAATAATAAATAAATACTGCCAGTGCTATTACTCACGTTCTCAAGGCCCTGCTGTGTTTTATCTTCACTCCACACTTCCAGTGTTATTAAGTGACTACGCGGTAGAGTTTTGGCAAACGCACTTCTTAATATTTGCAGGGATATTAACACATTACTAACATACTTTGAGTTCATTTTTATTCTAATAACTCATGTTTAGATTCTGTTGTAAAGTATTTTACCAGTTTATTGATGACCTTAAGTGCACTGTCCTTATATAATTATTCCTGTTATACCAAACATTCCTCTTTGCTATGTTGTCATGTAAACCCTCACCTTGTATAGGTGTTTGTAAGGATTGGCAACACTGAGAATCGGTATAGATACACAACGATGTAACACCAGTTAGGTATACATGTCTTTATACAATGCGAAGACGCATTGTTATAAGGGGAGAGCGATATTAGCGTACTGGTTATATATAATATGTATGTGTTAATCGATACTAAGACAGGATGTCCGAGTGTCTGAGTGTCTTGTACTGGCGCCTAGCGGATGCTGAGTGCTGACACCTTTTCCTGAGGTAGACACCTCGCCTGGTTCCAGACTACACACACAAGTTGTGTGTGTGTGTCATCTCAGCGCTCTGCCCAAGGATGATGACGCTGACGAGAGTGCAACAGGCCTGAGAGACATGTCCACCGGAACCTGAGGTTCCGGCCTCCTTTCCTTATATGCGGCAGACGCAGCGGAGAGGGGACAGACATAACACAGAGATCACCAGGAGACGTGTTACCTTGCGCTCCTACTCACGACACCTCCCTGTGTGTCTGTGTGTACCCCACACATGGGGGTGTGGAGTACCTTGTCACGACATTAATTGTTCCCGGCTCTGTCTATTAGACATTAGTTTCATTGGCCGTTACTTAACGAACTGCGTGACATTATTAATGTATAAATCTCACAGTGTACAGATATGTATATATATCTTGTAATTATTGTTCTGGTAATTTATATTAACAAGCCTTATAAAACAACCGCTCGACCACTTTTATTCAACTACCATCTGAAGTGTCTGGCTATGACGGTATACGCCTACCCATCAACTCTACACTTCTGAGGCAATCAACCCATACTGTGTCACCAACAGTTGTAAGTATTCTTACTTGGGTTGACCCCAGCTACCTGTAACATCACACAGATAAGGGTAACATCACTACTCCTGCGAAAATTATATAACTCCTGGAATGCCGCAAATTGTCGGCAACTTTTGTCCACCAAAAACGAGCCATCGAGTTTCTCCAGTAATTTATCCACTCCATTATCCTTTTTACAGACCCACCATATCCATTTCAGACGACGCTTGTCTTGCCCGGCCATCCAAAGACAAATGGATGGTTAACGCCTGTTTCTCTTTCTTTAAATCCGTTAGTTCACACTATATGTCAATGTCTTTCCTCCAATTCTCGTACGCCAACTCATCAACGAACTTCGGTGGCCATTTGGTCGACGCCATAGTGCAGGAACTACGCTCTGCTAACAGCGTTAATTTTCACTCACCAGGCGTCTGTAATCAACTCCCTCAGCCGACAATCCCGATCCGCCATGACAGTGACGTCTCTCTCTCTCTCTCTCTCTCTCTCTCTCTCTCTCTCTCTCTCCTCTCTCTCCTCTCTCTCTCTCTCTCTCTCTCTCTCTCTCTCTCTCTCTCCTCTCTCTCTCTCTCTCTCTCTCTCTCTCTCTCTCTCTCTCTCTCTCTCTCTCTCTCCTCTCTCTCTCTCCTCTCTCTCTCTCTCTCTCTCTCTCTCTCTCTATATATATATATATATATATATATATATATTTTTTACATCACAAAGGACTGGCCAAGGGCACGACAAAAAGAGGTAACACAAAGCCACCATAGTTGCCAGTCCCTATAAAGAAGACAGTAAGCAAATAAAGAAAAGGGGGGTGGCCCACTTTAGTTCGGGAGATGTCTTGTCACTCCTCTCTTGAGCAGATTTAAGTCGTAGGAAGGTAGAAAAATAGAAACAGAAAGAGAGTTCCAGACTTTACAATTGAAAGGGATGAAATAATAAATATACTGATTACCTCTTGCGTTAGGAAGATGGACATAATAGGGATGAGAATGAATATAAAGTCTTGTGCATCAAGGCCGCGGGAGGGAGGAGGCATGCATTTATCAAATGCAAAAGAGTCGTGAGCATGAAAATAACGGTAGAAGATAGCAAGAGAAATAACATTGGGGCGGTGATTAAAGGATTGAAGACAGTCAGTTAGAGGGAGGGAGTTGATGAGACGAAAAGCTTTTGACTCAACCCTGTTTAGGAGAGCTGTATCAGTGGATCCCCCCCAAACATGTGAGACATACTCCATACATGGGCGGATAAGGCTCCTGTACATAGCAAGAACTGGGAGGGAGAAAAACATTGACGCAGACGCCACAGGACACTTAACTTCTTAAAAGCTGTTTTACCAAGAGATGATATGTGAGATTTCCAGTTCAGACTTTTAGTAAAATAATTCAAAAAATTTAATTGTAGAAGAAGGAGTTGAACATCATTGAAGAAGAGGGGATAGTTATCCGTTAGTAGATTTTGTCGGGTAAATAGGTGAAGAAATTGGGTTTTTGAGGCATTGATCAAAACAAGGTTTACTTTGCCCCAAGTCATAAATTATAGAAAGATCAGAAGTTAGGCACTCAGTGGCATCTGTCCGTGAATCACTTGGTTCCTGTTGAGTTGGACGTCTAATAAAGGACGTAAACAAAATCAGGGTAGAATCATCACCGTAAGAGTAGATAGGACTTTGAGTTAGACTTAGAAGATCATTAATGAATAACAGAAAGAGAGTGGGTGATAGGACAGAACCCTGAGGAACACCAGTATTGATAGACGTAGGAGAAAAACAATGTCCGTCTACAGTGGCTGTAATATAACGGTTTGAAAGGAAACTTAAGATGAAGGTACAGAGAGAAGGATAGAAACCGAATGAGGGTTGTTTGGAAATTAAAGATTTGTGCCAGACTATCAAAAACTTTTGATAAGTCAAGTGCAACAGCAAAAGTTTCACCGAAACCCCTAAAGGAGGATGACCAAGATTCAGTTAGGAAAGCTAGAAGATCGCCAGTAGATAGCCCTTTACGGAAACCATACTGAAGATCAGATAGAAGATTGTGAGCAGATAGAAGCTTAAGAATCTTATTAAATATAGATTCAAATGCTATAGAAAAGCAGGAAGTCATAGATATATGACAGTAGTTTGAAGGATTAGAACGATCACCCTTCTCAGGAAAAGGTTGGATGTGATCAAGCTTCCAGCAAGAAGGAAAGGTGGAAGTAGATAAACAAAGACTGAAAAGTTTGACTAGGCAGGGTGAAAGCACACAAATATAATTTTTGAGAACAATAGGAGGAACTCCGTCAGAATCGGAAGCCTTCCGATGATCTAGGCCAGAAAGGGCAAAGAAAACATCATTACGAATGGTCTTATTAACAGGCATAATAAAGTCAGAGGGTGGAGGAAAAGGAGGAACAAACCCTTCTTCAACCAGAGTGGAATTTTCAGCAAAAGTTTGAGCAAGAGATCAGTTTTATAAATAGATGAGAGCTGAGGAGCCATCTGGGTGAAGCATAGAAGGGAAAGATAAAGAAGAAAAAATATTAGAGATGTTATATATATATTGTAACTCGTGCCAGGGGCTTGACTGGTGTGTGTTCTCAAGTGAATGAGGAAGAGGAGATGAGGAGAAGGTGCCCCCCTGGTGAGCCCCTCACATCCCACGTAGCGTGCGGCGCTACAGTCAGTTGAGACTTTGCTCTGCTAGCGAGTAGACGCGCCGCTTCACTCCGTAGCCTCTCTTGTTGTTCACCTTTGTTGAGTCGCTACGTTTGTGGTTGTCGAGTCCTTGTTTAGGGAGTTTGCCCTGCATTCACTTGAGTCAATGAATAGCGAGAAGGCGTCTGACGTTGTAGTATTTCTTGAGTAGAATTGAGTACACGTTGATTACACCATACGGTAAGGTAAGGCTTCAGGCTTACCACGTACTCGTAATTTGGCGTATCCCGTACTAGGTGTAGTAGAGACGGACGGAAAGCGGGAAACGAATGGTAACCGTTTTTTGGGGAGTTCTGGCTAGCACAGGAGACACTGACACACACACATCGTCTGTATACTAATTAACCTTTGTTCTGCGAGGCCAGCTCATAACACGACTGCCAGTTTCCCGTCCTTCTGGGCAGTGGGATGGAAAGGCGGGAGGTGCGCTTCAGTACATAACGTAATAGGGAGAAGCTTTCCATCACCACTATTAAACAGCCCAGAGATTCAACCGCGGTAGGGTTTTGAGAAGGTGTTACGTAGCATATTTCTTCAAGTATCACTAGAGTGGAGGTTAGAGCAGAGGGTGCTCTCACTCTTGTATGTTTAGTGATGCAGCCGGGCTTGTCAGTAGCCTAGGCTGTAATCGGTATTATTATTTTGTATTTCAGCAGGAGAAAGGAAGGGAGGGTTACGGCCCCTCTCTCTCTCTGGGTAGAAGCTTGAGGGATTCTATCGGTTCACGGTTTAGTGAAAGTTAGAGTCTGTTGCGCTGAGGCCCCAGTCGTAACAATATATATATATGTATATATATATATATATATATATATATATATATATATATATATATATATATATATATATATATATATATATATATATATATACTATTGATCATCTTATATTATATATATATATATCACTTATATTTTGAAGCGTACTAAGTTTATAGGTATATGATGCTTTATGATATACCGTATCATACCGATTTATACCATAAATCCTTTACTTAGAAAGGTTAGCTTTCTGCGCCAGCCGAGTTCGCCCGAGTGGCCCTATGCCCTTTCTCGCACGCCCCTGCCCATTGCCTGTGCCTCCGCTGCCGACGTTCCATCGGAGGACACAAGGGGGCGGCATGAGCATCTAATCACAGGCGTCACTATAAAAATCCTGCCTGCGCCATCACAGCCCTCAAGTGAGCCTCCAAGGCCTACCATCACACCCTTGGAGCTCACTGCCTACAGGCGCTATAGGCCAAGATGTAAAAACAAAAAATACATTTGAGACTACCGTGCCTGTTAGGTATTTTTTATACCAAATGTATTTTCCAAGGGAGGGGCGGCCCCCTTCTCTGTGCCCCCATGGTAGACAGGTTAGGTACTATGGCGGCTGGCTGACCTATCTTGATGTTGTTTGCAAATTTGTAAATATCATTACCTGTGATAACAAATCAGAGAGAGCAAAAGAGATCAGCTGCATGAATACTTTGGAGCTACTGTTACTTTTAAATGTGCGTGTGGCAGTTTTACATAGTTTCCCATTTCTAGGTTTGAGGTTCAGCGGACATGGAGCCATCTGGAGTCTATATTCATCGGTTCTGATGATATTCGTCGACAGCTACCAGAAGATTCTGCAAGATTTGATCAAATTGATGTCGACTTCAAAGTAAGTTTATTTTTCTTCAAAATAGATACATACATGTATGAACTAAGTTTGGCCATTAGTTGGTAATATTTGAATCCAACATGCTCTTTTTTATATTTATATTTTTATTTTTTACATCACAAAGACTGACCAAGAGGTAACAAAAAACCCATTTAGTTGCCAGTCCCTATAAAGAGGACAGTAAGAGAATAAAGAAATAGGGGTGGGCCAATTTAGTTCGGGAAGTGTATTGTCAGTCTTCTCTTGAAAACATTTAAGTCGTAGGAAGGTGGAAATATAGAAACAGGAAGAGAGTTCCACTGTTAAGATATCTTTGCTACATTCACTTAATATATCTTTTTCTCACAACATATTCCAAAGTCTTACAATTATTTTGTGCAGCTTCTCCGTACTATTTACTATTTGAAGAGGGCTTTCATCAAACTTTCCTTGGGATAGATAAATAGAGGCATGTCAGGAGTCTCGCTGAGGATGTCGAGGACCATTTGAACGCTAATGACATCCTACCGAGCCCTGAAAGAAGCTCGCTCCGTTCCAAGTCTCCAACTCGGGCAAGTACTATCCGAGCAGCAGATGGGCGCCTCGTGTCAGATATGGATGGGCAGATGGTTCGTTACTCAAAATACTTTTTGCAGCTGTTCACGATGGACCCTCCAATTGGGCAGCTCCAGACCACTGGATTACGGGCAGTGAATGCCGATCCTCCCATTAACGAAACCGTACCTTCTCTTGACGAAGTCAGAGAGGGTGTAGCAAAGTTGAGGGGTGGAAAGACAGCTGGTGTTTGTAATATTATTACGGAGCTCCTCAAAGCTGGGGGTGAGGCCATGATCCGCGGGTTGCATGCTGTATTGACTGTCGTGTGGCAATCAGGTACCATTCCTCCTGATTGGAAAATGGGCTGGTCGTCCCTATTTGGAAAGGGTAAGGTGACCGTCAGGACTGCAACAATTACCGCGTTATTACAATGCTCATCCTGTACATCAAGGTGCTTGCCCATCTATTGCTGACACGAATCCGAAGTCATCTGCTGAAGCATCAGAGATCTGAGCAGTCTTGGTTCACGCCTGGTAAAACAACAACGTACCGTATCCTAGTGCTTCTTGTCGTGGTGGAACGCCGACGTGAGTTTCGACAGGGGATGCTTGCAGACTATGTTGATCTCAGGAAGAAGTTTGACTCAGTGCAGCGTGAATGGCTATGGGATCTTCTGCGGCTTCGCAGGATTCCTGCAAGGACTGTTTGTTGGTCTGCTGACTGGCCAATACTTTGGGACTGAGAGTGCTGTGAAGGGTAGGGGAGGTGTATCCAGCTTTTTTCTTGTGAATACATGAGTGAGGCAAAGGTGATTACTTGTCCCATCACTATTCAACACTTGCATGGACTGGGTATTGGGCAAAGTTGTGGACCAAAGTCATTGTGGAGCATCCCTCGGCAACACAAAGATCACTGATATTGTTTTTGCCGATGATGCCGTAATCTTTACTGAGTCGCTAGAGGTCCTGGTGATATGCTCTCTAGGCGCTACACGAAGAGGCAAAGCCTTTGGGACTTGAGGTCTCCTGGCTTAAGACCAAGGTCCAGGTGTTTGGAGGCTTACTAGATGAAACAGTACAGTCTGTTCATGCGTGCGACGAGGACATTGAGATCTTGGAAAGTTTTACATACTTTGGTAATATATATATAGTCCATAATAATAGAGTAATTTTCTTGGAGTCCGTGACCATTTGCTTCCTACGCTTTTTTCTTGATGGATTTGATAACCTGGAACAGGTTTCAATCTGTTCCTGTTATTATGTTATTATCAATGAAGAGGCCCAGGCTCTCTTCTTTCATCACATAAGTCATCTTCAAAGACCAACTGATCATTGCTAACACTCAATGAAGATATTGCTGTCTCAATGTATGTACCTGCTGCTGTTGTATCATATACCAGTTCACTCACATTCTTTTGAATACGTTCATGAAATCCGATGTCTCCCCCAAATTCATTATGAGAATTTTCTTTAAGTAGCTGGACTTTACTGCTGAGTTATGTCCGTGATTTGAGATAATGCGCTTATAGTCCTGCAGGAAACTTTGCAGTGTCCGAATTTCATGGTCTTTGAAGATGACTTGACGAATGTGATGAAAGAAGAGAGCCTGGGCCTCTCGGAGGTTTACACGCTGCAGATGTTGAGTACTTTCATCTGAAAGGGGTTGTGGTCGCTGACATATTTGCGCCAGCACGAGCGATGGTAGCGGATTTTCAACCTAAATGCTGTTAGGCTATCTGGGATGGATGCAATCAGAGTGTCAAGTCTCAATCTCATGATGTCATTTTCCAGAAGGACAGTATGTAACTTAAATTTAGTCCAGGCATCTACTGTTGATAGAAATGAAATGTTTTTTTTTATTTTTTTTTATTTTTTATCACAAAGGACTGGCCAAGGGCACAATTTTTTCTTTTAACACAAAGACCGCTTAGTTGCCAGTCCCTATAAAGAAGACAGTAAGAGAATAATATAAAAAAGAGGGGTGAGCCAATTTAGTTCGGGAGGTGTCTTGTTACTCTTCTTTTGAAAAGATTTAAGTCATAGGAAAGTGGAAAAATAGAAACAGGAAGAGAGTTCCAGAGTTTACCAGTGAAAGGGATGAAAGAGTAAAGATACTGATTAACTCTTGCATTAGGAAGATGGACAGAATAGGGATGAGAATGAGTAGAAAGTCTTGTGCAGCGAGGCCGCGGGAGGGGGGGAGGCATGCAGTTAGCAAGTTCAGAAGAGCAGTGAGCATGAAAATAACGGCAGAAGAGAGCAAGAGAAGCAACATTGCGGCGGTGATTTAAAGATTGAAGACAGTCAGTCAGAGGAGGGGAGTTGATGAGACGAAAAGCTTTTGACTCAACCCTGTTTAGGAAAGCTGTATGAGGGGATCCTCCCCAAACATGTGAGATATACTCCATACATGGGCGGATAAGGCCCCTGTAGAGAGCAAGCAATTGAGAGGGAGAAAAAAAAGGACGCAGACGCCACAGGACACCTAACTTCTTAGAAGAAGTTTTAGCAAGAGATGATATGTGAGATTTCCAGTTCAGATTTTTAGTAAAGGATAGTCCTAGAATGTTCATTGTAGAAGAAGGAGACAGTTGAGTGTCATTGAAGAAGAGGGGATAGGTATCTGGTAGGTTTTGTCGAGTAGATAGGTGAAGAAATTGGGTTTTTGAGGCATTGAACAAAACAAGGTTTGCTTTGCCCCAATCAGAAATTATAGAAAAATCAGAAGTTAGGCGCTCGGTGGTATCTCTCCGTGAATCACTTAGTTCCTGTTGAGTTGGACGTCTAATAAACGACGTTGAAAAATGCAGGATAGAATCATTAACGTAGGAGTGGATAGGGCTTTGAGTTAGACTTAGAAGATCATTAATGAATAATAGAAAGAGAGTGGGTGATAGGACAGAACCCTGGGGAACACCACTATTGATAGATTTAGGAGAAGAACAATGTCCGTCTACAGTAGCTGCAATAGAACGGTTTGAAAGGAAACTTAAGAAGAAGTTACAGAGAAAATGATAGAAACCGAATGAGGGTAGTTTGGAAATTAAAGATTTGTGCCAGACTCTATCAAAAGCTTTTGATATGTCAAGGGCAACAGCAAAAGTTTCACCGAAATCCCTAAAGGAGGATGACCAAGATTCAGTTAGAAAAGCTAGAAGATCGCCAGTAGATCGCCCTATACGGAAACCGTACTGACGATCAGATAGAATATTGTGAGCAGATAGATGCTTAAGAGTAGTAATCGCTTGTCGCGATTACTACTCTTGTATCCACCTTTCATGCACCACACACATAGAGTCTTATCAAGAAGGACATCCATGCTGGATCGGAGCCTTTTAGGTGTACTGGCCTCTGGCCGAGGGTCTTGTTGATCTGATGCTTCATTTCTTTCAAGAAGTTCCTCGGATTTCTGTTTGCGTTTTTCAGCTTGACAGAGCTTGCGCTTGCTGGATAATGATGCGTAGCAAGTGCTATGCATGTGGTGACCTTTAGGTCCCTTCTCCCAATCCACATTTTCATGTACATGTTGAAACTTATCGAGTTCTCTCCATTTTAAAGACTTTTCCCGGATGGATTCCCACTTCTCAGGTGTAATGTTTTCCAAACTGTCATCTGCTGTACATGACTTTCCACAGAGTAAAATGCACTTGTATTCATCTAAATCCTAGTTTTGTAACTCTTCACTGTCTGTTAATCTATTATCTATTCTTTTAGTCACTTTACAAGTCGGCGATTTTCAACAGACGGGCACGCGATGCATCTGAAACAGAAGAAAATTAATATTTCATATATTTTTTTTGCCATTTCATTGTTTCTGGGCATGCGATGCAGCTGGAAAAGTATGAAAAGAAATATTAGATATAAAACAGCATGTTTTCCCCATTTCGCCGTATCATACTTGAAAATGTATGTCAGGATGTCCCTAAAACTCTAAAATAATACTTCCAATGAGATTATCATGCTAAAATAAGTGGAAAACAACACCTCACATATCCATCTAGCTTATCTTGTGCCGAAGATATTACATTTCATGTTTTTCAGGATGGTGGACAGTGGCCATCCTGGATTTAGAGGTCAAAATGATCCCTAAACTGTACGATAACTATTCCAGTGGCTTTGTAATGGCAGAATTAGTAAAAAATGACACCTCATTCGTCTTTCTAACTCATCTGATGCCAGAGATATAACATTTTATGTTTTTCAAGATGTTCTGGGCATGCGTTGCAAAAAGCCAGCATGTTGACAAAGTTGTCAATCCTTATAAAGAAGACAGTAGGAAAAAGAAAGGGGGGTGGGCCAATTTAGTTCGGGAGGTGTCTTGTCACTCCTTTCTTGAAAAGATTAAAGTCGCATGAAGGAGAAAAAAAGGAATAGAAAGAGTTTACCAGTGAAATGGATGAAAGAGTAAATATACAGATTAACTCTTGCATTTGGAAGTTGGACATAATAGGGATGATAATGAGTTGAAAGTATTGTGCAGCGAGGCCGCGGGAAGGGGGTAGGCATGTTGTTAGACAGTTCAGAAGAGTAGTTCGCATGAAAATAACGGTAGAAGGTAGCAAGAAAAGCAACATTTCGGCATTGATTTAAAGATTGAAGACAGTCAGTCAGAGGAGGGGAATTGATGAGACGAAAAGCTTTTGACTCAGCCCTGTTTAGGAGAGCTGTATGAGTGGATCCCCCCAAACATGTGATACTTACTCCATACATGGGCGGATAAGGCCCCTGTACAGAGCAAGAACTGGGAAGGAAAAAAAATTGATGAAGACGACACAGGACACCTAACTTCCTAGTTTTAGCAAGATATGATATGTGAGATTTCCCTTTTAGATTTTTAGTAAAGGATATCTCGGAAATGTTCATTGTAGAAGAGAAATATAGTTGAGTGTCATTACAAAAGAGGGGCTAGTTATCTGGAAGGTTCGTTCGAGTCGATAGGTGAAGAAATTGGGTTTTTGAGGCACTAAACAAAGTATAAAGTTATAGAAAGATTAGAAGTTCGGCGCTCGGTGGCATCTCTCCGTGAATCACTTAGTTCCTGTTGAGTAGGACGTCTAATGAACGACGTTGAAAAATGCAGAATATAATCATCAGCGTAGGAGTGGATAGGGCTTTGAGTAAGACTTAGAAGATCATTACTGAATAATAAAAAGAGTGTGGGTGATAGGACAGAACCCTGAGAAACACCACTATTGATGGTCTTAAGAGATGAACAAAGATCGTCTACAGTTGATACAATAAAACGGTTTAAAAGGAAACTTAAGATGAAGAAGGTGCACAGAGAAGGATAGAAACCGAATGAGGGTAGTTTGAAAATAGATTTTTTGTGCGTGACATGTCAAAAGCTTTTGATATGTCAAGGGCAACAGCAAAAGTTTTACCGAAACCCCTAATGGAGGATGACAAAGATAGTGTTAGGAAAACCAGACAATCGGCAGTAGATCGCCCTTTACGGAAGCCGTACTGACGATCAGATAAGAGATTGTGAGCAGATACAGTAGATGCTTATGAATCTTCTTATTAAGTATAGTTTCAAATGCTTTAGAAAGACAGGAAGTCAAACCTATAGGACGGTAGTTTGAAGGATTAGAACGGTCACCCTTCTTAGGAACAGGTTGGATGTGATCAAACTTCTAGCAAGAAGGAAAGGTGGAAGTAGATAGACAAAGACGGAAAAGTTTGACCAGGCAGGGTGCAAGCACAGAAGCAAAGTTTTTTGAAAAAATTAGGAGGGACTCCGTCAGGACCGTAAGCATTCCGAGGATTTAGGCCGAAACGGGGAAAGGAAACATCCTTCCGAAGGATCTTAATAACAGGCATAATATAATCAGAGGATGGAGAAGAAGGAAGAACAAGAAGAATTTTCAGCAAAGGTTTGAGCAAAGAGTTCAGCTTTAGAAATAGATGGGACAGCTGGGTGAAGGATAGAAAGATGCAGCAGAAAAATTGTTAGAAATGTTATTCTCTAGCTGCCTGAAGTCACGAGAAGAGTTTGATTCAGAAAGATTTTGACATTTTATATGAATGAAGGAGTTTTTGGTAAGTTGAAGAAAATATTTGGCTTGATTACGGGCAGAAATATAAATACAGGGCATACGTTTCAGTAGATGGATGGTTACGGTACCGTCTGTGAGTAGCATCTAATGCTGCTACTATCACTGCTACTACTACAGACATTAACCTTACTCCTCTAACAGATGTACGTACCTACTCATGCCATAGCGACTCACTCTCATGCTGTACTAGCCAACCCTGGTGCTCTATATCCTACTTCACTGAAGGGCTACCCACAGAGTCTTCCATGCGCCCAATTAGTGGATATAAGGGGGACTACAATGCATATAAATTTATCACTCTGTGTGAGGATGTCATGAAACACTTATATTTTTATAAGCCAACTTATAAAAGAGCTTTCATTAGATCAAGACTACAACTTGGATCTAGAGCTCATCATTAAATGCAGAGCACAGCACTTTCTGCTCGAAAAATTGGGCAAGATTATGAAAATTCAGGGACAAATTCCTGTGAGTTTTCAGTGGTGGGGCAGCGACCACCGTAGTGAACCAAGTAAGTTACGTGGTTGAATCTGTAATAACGAATTTGTCGTCGCAAACTATATGGAATAGTTCTATTACTGTCAACTTGTTAACAGAGTGATGTATACAAATAATAAAAGAGTCCAATTTGTGTAATGGACAGTAACTTATCATGGACAATGTGTCAAATTCCTCAAACTTTTGTTATAAATGCTACATGTCCAGGGGAAGGTGCGGCGTGTAGTTATTTCCTTGCCCTTCCATGTTACGGACGAAGTAGTGGATTTCATACTTGTGCTAGGTCCTTCCTGGACGTCCAATGTCTCCTTCAAGCAGGTGAAAGGATACGCAGAGGTAACTTAACCTGCTTTAATCCTAGAAGGGACAAGCGTGCCTGACCAGTCATGGTCATGGCACAATACACACTGGAGGCCCAGTGTTGCCAGATCGATCTGCCAAAATTTCCCTATATTCACCTCAAACATTTCCCTGGTTAGCCCTGTATTTCCCTGTCGCCTTTAAATCAGTTTTTCCGTCAGAATTGCACAATTTGCAATGGAAATACAGAGGGCCTTTACCCCTTCATATCAGCCAATTAAAAATTTGGGGTCACTTTCTCATTTATCAATGTATCTTTGAGTGTACGCCTGGCGTTTGCGCTTGTATGGAGGCAGTGGCGCAACCAGGGGGCTCTCCGAAATTTTCTTCCTTGTAAGAAATCAGAATACACTAAGTCAGTTAAAAAAAAGTTATTACAGGTTCTACCTAGCGATGTGACCGCGTCACCTGACCGTGTACACCTATACCTTGATTTGGTCGCGCATATGCTTCACGAAATGTCTTGAGCAAGCATCTAACAGCACCAAAACTATTGTTTCAGCAGCAGAAATATGAAATCAGGCCTGAAAAGGCCATCAGTCGATGGCGGAAAAATTTACCATCCAGCGACTAGCGATAAATCTGGCGGATTTACTGTGTAGCTACTGGGTGCGAATACAAATTTCTGCCCCCCCTCACCGAAAAATATTCCTAGGTGCACCTCTGGCTGGAGGAGTAGACATGACTACAGGTCACATCAATAACACAGTAACAGAAATCCTTCAGAGACTTCCAAACGTCAATCAGTACGGCAGATTTACCGGGAACTGAGAATGAACTCACGGGAGTCTAAGATAGGACCTCAGAACACGTACTGTTCCGACACTGTGCGAAAACCGGACGAGAACGATACGGCTATTTCGAGACTTCAGCGAATCTCTCTCTCTCTCTCTCTCTCTCTCTCTCTCTCTCTCTCTCTCTCTCTCTCTCTCTCTCTCTCTCTCTCTCTCTCTCTCTCTCTCTCTCTCTCGTAATTTCGAGATATATACACAAAAAGTTTATATATTCTCCGTATCTTTCGAATTTCCCTATATTGTGGTATATTTTCAATTTTCTTCCCTGTTTCCCTGTAGTGACCTGAATTTCCCTTAAACAGGGAAATTTCCCTGCATCTGGCAGCACTGAGTCTGGAGCGGATCTCTTGGCCCACTCCCAGGGCTCCCACAAATCATTCAAGGAAATTCCCCAGAGAAAACCCGAAAATTCCCTAGATCGATCAAAATATTCCTAAAACTTGTATATGAAGCAATAACCATAATTTATCACATATGAAGGTTAGCATAAATACATATTGAATGAAAATTGTTCCTTTATTGTTATTTACATAAATAAAACTCTATAATCACAGGATGTGAAACAAAAATCTATCTGTCTATCTATAGAATCTATCTATCTATCCCGGGCGGAGCGAAGATAGATGGGTGGTCTTTCTTAAAACCCAAGCCCCTGTCCACCCAGCAATGAATGAATACCGGGGCTGCAGCGGTAGATCACTACGGCTCTGAGGAATTATCCCCTAAACAAACAAACAAACAAACAAACAAAATATATACTTAGGCACATTCCCCCAAATTCCCCAAACTTTAGCAGGTTCCTAGATTATTCCTAAATTACTCCAAAAGTTCCAATATAGGAACAAAATCCCTAAAAGTGGGAGCACTGCCCACTCCAAAAGTTGCCACATAGGCTTTTACATGTTTCCCTTATAATAGGCTTTTACCTGTTTATTACATACTCGTATGTGTTTCTACACACCAGCACATCGCTCGGCCACACCTCTACTGTGTCCTCACAGTCTTTACATATGTCACTTTTAAAGTTCCCTTATCGAGTGGGCCTCACAGAGATCACCAATGATCACCAATGATCTTCACGTCCTTCACCTAGATGGCGATCTATGATCACCAATCACTTCACATCCTGCTTGGTATGTGAAAACAAAATTGTTCATCAGTACATAAAAAAAAAATTATGATATACTCACATTGTATAAGAAAATACATAATAATGTAGTACTACTAGGAATATAATATGAAATGTAAAATTAATAATAAGACACTAGTAAGATAATACTAATAATACTGTAATGCTAACATAATGCTAATAATATTACACATAATACTAATAATAAGGACATGTGAGAGAAAACAAAAAAAGGTATGTTGACATAAGTAGTGGGCCTGTTCTGTGCAGGAGAGGTCACTTTGACTCTCTTTAGCCTATCTACATGTACAACTTCTGTAGTATTATGAGTTTTATCAAGAAGTATGTATTTATTTCCATGTATTTTACTTGTGACTAAATAAGGTCCTGAAAATTTAGAAGACAACTTATTTTGTCGTTCAGGAGAACGTTTCATAACAAAATCACCTATGGAAATTACAATAGGACAAGCTTGACTATGCTGTCTATGCATCATCTCCTGACAAGAAGCTTTAAGTCTCCCTAGAACTGATCTGTGAATGGTCTGAAAAGATCTAAGTTGAATTTTAGCATAATCCTCCACTGAGTAGACAGGAACAAGGAGATTGCAAAAGCACGTCATAAGGTAATCGCTTGTCGATACCATACAAAATAAAATGTGGAGTCTTTCCTGTAGAGGAATTAACTGAGCCATTTATCGACGCAGCTACATGTGGTAACCAGTCTTCCCAAGAGTCATGAAACTCGCCAGAAAAATGGCGAAGGACATCAAGATTCTTCTTATTTGTCCTTTCAACGAGCCCATTGCTCGCAGGGTGATGAGCAGTAATGAAAGTTTGCTTAATTTGAAACTGCTCACAAATGTTGTGAAGAATTTGATTTGCAAATTCAGGGCTATTAACTGAAATGAGCACTCGAGGTGTTGTATAGGGACAAATTAATTTTGAAACTAGAGCATGAGCAACAGTTATAGCAGACTTGTTAGGCAAGGGGACTAGAATCACATATCGTGTGAAATGGTCTACACATACAAGAACATATGGTGACCCTTGATGACTTCGAGGAAGCTGCAACAAGTCGATGCCTACAGTGTCAAAGGAAGAATCAGGAAAGGGTATTCAAGGATAGGAGCAGTTCTCGTACTACCCTTGGTTTGTGCACATGAAAGACATTGAGTAGCATGTTTCTCTGCATCAATGCGCATGGTTGGCCAATAAATCTTACGACGACCAGCGGACAAGATTCTGTCTCGACCTGGATGTCCTGATTGAGGCATGTCGTGAATGAGTTTTAAAGCAGTTTCCACTAGACTGGTAGGAATAACTAGTTGAGTAACAGTGTTCTCATCAATAGTAACATTACGACAAAAAACTTCATCAACTAATTAAATCTGTAAAAGTGGAACTGACAATTTAGGCAATAAAGATTCATCTCCAGACTCTAGTGCATAAATCACTTTTGACCACACAAGATCTTGACGTTGAGCATTAGATAAGTCTTGAAGAGAGAAATTTGAAGTGTCTGATAGCACAGCTACTAGAATGTTGCGTGAAAGTGCGTCTGCAACATGAGTTTTATCACCAGGTAAATATTTGATAGTAGGATCAAATTCCTAAATAGTGATGAACCACCGGGCCACACGGCCACAGAGGTTTTTCCCTTTAAAGAGATTCAGCACTGCAGTGTGATCAGTGTAAACTGTAATGGGATAACCATAGATAATTTCCTTAAAGTGCTTAAGAGCCCACACCACAGCAAGAGCTTCAAGGTGAGTTACTGAGTACCGTGACTCTACATCATTAAGCACTCTACTGGCATATGCAACAACATGAGGGCGTTTCCCTTCAACTGTTTGCATCAAGACTGCACCAACGCCTAGTGCCGAAGCGTCTGTCACAAGAGTGAAAGGCATATGGTAGGCAGGAAATGTAAGAATTGGCGCATGTGTAAGAGCCTGCTTCAAAGTATCAAAACTTTGTTGTTGGGGACCATTCCAAGGGAAAGGAACGTCCTTTTTCAAAAGTCGTGTCAGAGGACTAGCAATAGAAGCATAGTTCTTTACAAAAGCACGATAGTAACCCGACAACCCAAGGAAAGACCGTACCTTTTCAGTGGTGGTAGGGGTTGGGAAATTCTTGACTGCTTTGATTTTACAATCCAACGTGTGGATTCCATCCTTGTCGACAGCATGGCCTATGAGTTGTATGGATATCTTTAACCATGCTGGGAATTATCACATAATAAATGACTTGAGTGTATATATAAAATAGTTGTTGAAATTTGTTTAATCTGCATATCACATGTTTTTGATTGATGTCCGTAAATTATTATGTTCTAGAATTGTTACACTTGTTTCTTGTTTTGCAGGAACTTGTAGCTGAGATGATTATTAACCCTCATGTCCTGAAAGCCACCAACCGCACTGGAATATTTTCAAGGCTTGAGCAGCTGCAAGCAGAATTGACATTATGTGAGAAAACTCTTGCAGAATATTTAGAAACAAAGAGACTCGCTTTCCCAAGGTTCTACTTTGTTTCAACTGCTGATCTTCTTGATATCTTGTCAAATGGGAATCAACCAGTGAAAGTCACAAGGTAAGATGCTTTTCTTTTAATTAAGAGGCTTACTTATTGTCTCATAAAAATACGCAAGTTTAATAAAAAAAAAAATTATAGTGCCTAAATGGGTTCTCAAATGTATATAATAATACCAAGCTGCCACTACTACTTGTTCAGAAACGTGTAAAGGCATTTGGGTGAATACCCACTAGAGCGTATTCACCCAAATGCCAAAATCACCCAATGGAGTTGTAATGGAATAAAAATAAGGAAAGTAAGGTCTTGCATCAGCTCACCAAATTCATATTAACCAAATGCAAATTATCAAACCAAGAGGAAAAAGATAAAAATTGGTACCCAAACCCTTAGAAAGACAACCCCTTTTTGTGTATTTGGTGGCTTAAAACATTTATTTTTTTAAATCATTATCGCATAGAGCCTGCCGGCACATGAGACTCAGCCACCTGCCTAGCAACACGCCATGCACACATTCGCACGTACGCACTCACTCACTTCCACACACAAGCTCCCTCTATAATCTGCACCTTCAAATTGAGGCGCCTGGCTCTACAGTACTCAATAGGACCGTTTTGGTTAAGGACTTAAGGGATAATAGATACTACATACCGCCAGCATTTTAATTTCCTAATTTCTTTTGTGGACCTTGGAGATTGTTCATATACGAGTGGTTGTTCATAAAAATTGTATGTACATATTCTTATAATTCATTTAAAGTTGGTTTCCTGCCTTATAAGGAGGTAACAACATATTTTGTGAAGTTTTGTTGATGTGGCCATATACGTCAAGGGATGAATATTTATCGGTTTTTACACATGTGTATAAATATTTCTTGATCGATAGTTATATTTAAATACTCCCAGTGGTCACCAGCAAAGGTATTAAAAGAAAAAGAAGCCCAGAGTCTGAGCACAGTCTCCCCAGACCAAGACCCAGACCGTATTATGTATCTTTTAACAGCAGATAAATCTGCTAATTTGACTTTACAGCTACGTATATATATGACTTTAAGGTGGTGTAAGTTCATATAAGGAATAATATTAATAGAGTTCCTTAGTCGTGCTGATCGTTATTTACCCTATACATAACAGATTCTTGCAATGGTTATAATGGTTGGTATTTGTGAAATATAAGCAGTTTTACGCGTATAATCTGTAAATAAAAATACATTAGACATACATTAACTTTTATTTGTTTCTCAGATAGTGAATAGTTCCTGCATACATGAGTTAAGAGACGAAACATAACCTTCTGTGCCAAATTTGTTCCTTTGCCCCTGTAGTATCTGTCGATGGGAACCGTAATCTCTTTGACGAAAATCTTGATTTGTTGTTTTCATACCTTTGCTGGTGACCACTGGGAGTATTCAAATAAAAGTATAGATCAAGAAATATACATATACATGTGTAAAACCGATATATATTCATCCCTTGACGTATATGGCGACATAAGAACATAAGCACATACGAAAATAAGGAAGCTACAAGAGGCCGTGAGACCTACACTAGGTAGTTCCTGTTTTTACCCCCTTCCCCCCATAGTTTAGGCATATAATATGGGGGGATATACTAGATACCATATACTAGGCACACATGTAATGCCCGTTATTCGGAAGAGATAGGATGGGAATTCCTATCATACAATTCCCGGGTTATGTCCGTAAGAAGGAAAAAGGTTTCAATAATCATATGTTGTTCTGGGGCAAGTTGTCAAGTGTTACCCAGCATATGGGGGAACAGATTATCGTTATTATACTAAGGTCAATCAAACTTTTGTCCGCCAAATATTTATCTTTCCATTTTTCTTCTTTCAATCTCGCACTTCTATCTTCCTTCCTTCCCTCACTCCCTTCCCCCCCAGACATTCCGGGTACGAGTCCAAATTCGTGGGACAATTATTTCGCGATCATCAATACCTAGTAGATTCAAAACTTTTCATCCTTCCCTCACCCTCCTATCAGATCAAGGAACACCCTTAGATTCTTAATGTCCTTCAAAATAGTCACCATAGTGAAAGATCAAGTTCATACATGAAGGGGTTAGTCGTGGTATTCGCTAAATTAAAAGTCGACCAAATTTATGTTTCGACTCCACTATCTCGTCTCTCTAAAAAAACGCGTTCGTAGGCTTGAACGAAAGGAAATAACACTTTCCCCGGATATTAGAATAAACATATTAAATTCTTCTATATCAAAGTTAAAGAACTGTATTATAGGCAGCCATTTCATAGGTATACTTGTCTCATTAGTAGATTAGAGTCATTCATGGTCTGATAATCCCTTCAGGAGAAGCCGTTCATAGAATCCGAACATTCCCCTTTTTCCCGCTACTAAGCCAAACCGCGCCTTAGTTCCCTCGAGGACGTCAGTCTCTCATCCACCCCTCTCCAGGTAAGACCTCGGTACCTCGCTCCTATTCCCCCCCCCCCCCCTTCCTGGTTATATTATATCTATCTATATATCTATTTATATAGGTAGAGTTGGTTAGCTTTTCATTAACGCATAGGAGGCCTGGCCTGTCCTTATAAGTGTTATTAACGGGAGTCTCTCATCCACCCCTCTCCAGACTCAGACGGACGTCTTAGTCTGACGAAAAAACCCGTCACATGGTTTTATATGGCTTATATGCCCCCCTTATATTTTCCATGTATAACTATAAGTATTCAGCGGTATGTTACATACGTAAATGATAATTCACTAATAGGATTCAGTGAGGGAGGTTATGCTCACAAGAGCTTTCCTGTAGCAGATGGGAGAGCTTTCCTGTATCAGATTGGAGAGTTTTCCTGTGTTGGATTAGAGCTTATATGTGTGTCTGAAATCTCAAACAAGAGAAATAATACTTCCTGATGAATAAATAGGATGATGTTTCAAATATAGTTCTTGTGTTATTTAGTAGAAACCTCAGGTGATTATTCTGTGTTAGGACAATAATTCCCCACACTTCCAAAAAGAGTCAGCCTTACTCGGTGTAATTCTAATTATCAACCACGACTACTAAATAAATCATATATATCTATTCAAACGTGCTCAGGAAGTAAAACCATAGAACTACTTGCCTGAGCTGGTGGCAGCATTTCCCCTTACTCCTTAACTCCTACCCTTTCCCCTTAACCTTAACTCCTACCCCTTTCCCTTAAGTTCATTCCCAGTTCAATAATCTCCGCAGCGAGAAGTGTTCGTACTAAAATTAAATAGTGAAATCATAAGACAAATTTCAGTTCTCAATTCAGTTTGTAATCAATGTAAATTCCTAACCAATTAATATCATTCAATATAAAGGTGTCAGAACAAACCAACGAAAACCCTGGCACCACACACATACCTCTAATATACTGGCATAGGCCTAAACACGGGGTAGGCCTAGTTCATGGGACACTAACAGACATGCATGACCTACATAACAGCAAATAATGGACGTAAGAAATCATCATTCCTCTCTCTCTCTAGCTATAACAGCCAATATTCCACCTATTTGATTCCTTTTTTCGCGTTTCTGCATTGATATTCTCCCTATTTACCCTTTGCTCAGCCTTGCATGCAGCCAGTAATCCCGTGTTTTAAGGCTAGTAATGATATCATAGCCATGAACACCCCCCGCGGCCCCAACAGATGTATACACGCAGTGACGTCACAGGTTGGCGGATTGCCGGTAGCAGCCTAGCATCTTATCCCTTCATTAACTAAAACACATCATATACATAAAATAATTAATAAATAACACTGATAAAGTAAAATCAAGATAAATAGGACACAATAAACCTAAAAAAACAATGAAATAGCGAGGAATTAATGAAATATTGGGTATCAAAATATGCCCGAAAAAGTCTCAAATTCACCACAAAACAGATTGACTTTTTACCGAAGGTTCTATAATTTGTGAAAAAATATGGGCAAATAGTATATGATGTGTGTATCTTATAAACAGTAACAGATCATAGTTCAGCGTTGAAACCCAGGAACAACACATATTTTGTTTTTTCGATAATCTGATCCTTTAAACGACTGAATCAGATATATTCCTTCACTAAAAACGTGAAAACACGTCTCATAGGCACACACGAACAGACTGCGACTGTAAGCATAGCTAATCACACAAATGACCTCACAGCTCAAATACAAGGAGGAACAAGGTTGACGTTAAAGTGTTAACAAAAACCCCCTCCGACAAAAAAAAAAATACATCCACCAAGCTCGCGATTTATACAAAACGATGCGGAAATACCGAAATATATTAAAACACACAAAAACCCCCCTGTATTTAGTGCAAAAAAAGAATTATCAACAAAATATCGGTAAATGTACGGTGTTACTAAATGACTTTTTTTTTTATGAAAATTCATTAAAAAAGCTGGGGTTTTCAACAAGGCTATGCAATCCTATATCAATGTACGAATAAAAAAGCGATTATTCGTTTTAAATACGTAATTGGCACTTTGTCACTCAGGATTCTCAAGAGCCAATCAGGTGCCTAGCTACGTTGTCACCCAATCAGAGTTCAGGAACCAACTGGGCGGCCATGTTTACGTATTATCCCAGATATACAGACATATTTAGGAGTAAATAAGGAGAGATCTACCGTAGTAGTAGTAGTAGTAGTAGTAGTAGTAGTAGTAGTAGTAGTAGTAGTGGTGGTAGTAGTAGTAGTAGTAGTAGTAGTAGTAGTAGTAGTAGTAGTAGTAGTAGTAGTAGTAGTAGTGGTGGTAGTAGTAGTAGTAGTAGTAGTAGTAGTAGTAGTAGTAGTAGTAGTAGTAGTAGTGTTGCCTGTTGTGTTGTGTGTGTGAGTGTGTGTGTGTGTGTGTGTGTGTGTGTGTGTGTGTGTGTGTGTGTGTGTGTGTGTGTGTGTGTGTGTGTGTGTGTGTGTGTGTGTGTGTGTTTGCCTCAGGAAACCCGCCTCACCCAGTCACAAGGCAATGAGGGTTATTTCAATGGCTTGTATGTCCAGCAGACAACTAGCTTAACCTGGAAGTGGAGTTTATACAATGGTTTTGGGTTTATTTGGGTCACTGAGTCCATAAATAATAAGAATCCGTTTGATGACACCCTGTCACCTTTGGGCATTTTTTCTAATTTGCATAATACCAAGATGGCCGCTTTTGTTCTACTGACTATACTATAATTAAGATATCTCGGCTTCTAGAAGGGATTTTAAAACAATCTGAAATGTTTAAACGGGGCTTTAAGACATTAGGAACCCAATGGAATAACATTTATTATGATTTGAAAACTCCTTCATTTGTTATTTGGTACATTCAAAGTTAGATCGGAGTTTTGATCCTCTATCCACCAGCAACGAAGCAGACAAGATAGTGAACATTGTCAGTGGTCGAGTGGCACCTGTTTCAGTGAACGTGGATAAGACTGTGGCCATTGGGACCAAACAAATGGAAGAATTCGAGGGTTCTTGGCCAGATGGCTTCTACAATCCCATTTCAAAGAAGACGGTGACAGTGCAAGTAACAAAGAAGCATGTGAATATTGGTACAGCAAAGATGTTCAATACCACCCTTCTCTTTTCACGAGTCATAGGACTCCAGGCTAGCTGCCGTGACACAATAGACATCAAGACATTACTATCGTATGAGCTATCCCCGGTGCCTACATCGATGTTCAACGACTCGGGCGGGTGACATGAGAACGGGAAAGGCTCAGGCACAGTTGAAGAAGCAACTACAAGTTGAGATGTCATCAAGAAACGTATTACCCAAAGTCAAATGTAGGGTGCTAGATGGTTCAGCTGTCCTCTGGGTGATACACTGGCCAGCCAATGGGACAGTCCGCGACTTTGTTGTGAACTTCAAACAGTACATCCAACAGAAACTTACTTCTAGCGATGTCTATCTCGTGTTCGACAGGTACCAGGATTTCAGTACCAAGAGTACGACCAGATGCAATAGAACAACAGAAGCAAGCAGAGTACATCGACTGGCTCTAGATACACCTCTACCCCCACAGAAAGCTGTCCTGACAGTGTCAGAAAATAAATCACAGCTGATGGAAATTATCTGTGAAGAGCTGACCAGAGACACTACCTTCCATCGAGACTACACAATGACCCACAAACTTGTCATCACTAGCAGTAATAACACACCTGTTGAAAAAAGTTATGGGGGAGTGGTGATCCACCGGGAAGACATGTCTACATCTCATGAAGAGGCAGACGGCTTCATTGTTCAACAAGCAGTAACAGTTGCGACTGAATGCCAAGTAGGCGTGTCAGTGATTGCAGACGACACCGACGTCTTCATCCTTCTGCTTCACCACTACTTTGAGCGACAGTTAACCAGTCACATGATCATGGAATCGCCGATTCATGGTAGAACCGTTATTGACATACAAGGTACTGTTAAACAACAGCAGAGCATAGTAGATGGACTGTTGTCTATGCACGCCCTATCGGGTTGTGATACATGTGCATGCTATTTCGGTATTGGTAAAGTCAGGGTACTGAAAGTACTGCGAGAAGGCTACTCCTTGTCACTTTTGGGTGACATTCATGCATTGTTACCAGATATAACAAGACAGGCATCCAAGTTTGTGGCCGCATGCTATGGACACAAGGACCGTAGCAGTATGTCTGAGGCAAGGAAGAAGTCATGGGCCACAAAGGTTGGAAAGGGCACCACAGCCATACCGAAGCTGAAGTCTCTACCTCCCACAACAGAGCATTTGTGGAAAATGTCAAACGGGCACACCTGCAGGCAGCTGTGTGGAAACACGCTTTGGATCTAGACCCTCCCTCGCTAGATCCAACAGAACATGGATACGTTCGTGACGACAGTTCCAAGACTATGTTGCCTAAATCGATACATGAAGATGTGTCCCTTGCTCCACAAGAGATTCTGAAACTGATTCGCTGCTCTTGCGAAAGTGAAAGACCTTGCAAATCAGGAAGATGTGGATGTGTGAGTGGTAAACTACCGTGCACTGTATTTTGCGGATGTCATGCTAAGGACTATCGTAACGAACTGACTAAATGTGATGTAGCCTCTGATGCAGATGACGACGATGACAATAAGACATAAAGGTATTAATGCCAACACAGACAAATGAGAGGAACATCATGTTGATAACTGTGTACAATGTCATCTATAATAATATAAGCGAAAGTGTGTGTGTGTGTGTGTGTCTGTGCGTCTGTGTGTCCTCGATAGGTTCCGCCCCCAGTGGCGCAATCCCATCATATGGCACAGTTTTGGAACCAGGTCGACGAGTGGAACATTTTAAGGCCACTTTGGGGATGATCCGATCACTTTAATTTTTTTTTTTGTAGCCTTTTAACGAGAATTGTGAAAAAAAAAATGGGTTGCGAGAATTGAGGAAACCTTTATGTAGGGTAATGGGTAATGAGTGAGTGAATGGGTGGGGTGATGGGTAATGGGTGTGGGGTGATGGGTGAGTGAATGGGTTGGGGGTGATGGGTGATGGGTGAGGGAATAGGTGGGGGGTGATGAGTAATGGGTGTGTGGTGATGGGTAAGGCGTTAATGCATACATTTCTACATCCATGATTTCAGGAAAGTTAGAAGGGGCTATCTGGAGTGTCTGTGTTTGGGGTGGTGGTGGTGTGGCCGAAGTGGTGGGCCGAAGGCCCACCAATAGTCCTCCGCAGGAGCTAGCCAAAAAGTCCGCCCGAAGGGCCGCTTTTCGGCTAGTGTAATGGGTGTGGGGTATATACTATATACTATAAACTCTAATATCGCAGTAGTTAAAGGAGAAGAAATGTGAACGATTTATTTATGCGCCATGGCTTGGTCAGCATAGACACTACTAGAACATTATGACTATTCAGTCACTTTATTTTATATAATGGATATCTGAAATTTGTTTACTTTATGACCTGGTGTCTGTCAGCTTAAATATATTCTAACGAATACGTCAATGACAAACTACTAATATTATATTGAAGGTGTTCAATGATATTGTCACCATTTAGATCAATCAAGCATTTCATTCAAAAGTACAGCAAAATGTTAACAGATTGACAACGGCCATATTGGAATATGCAAATGAAGCTAATATATTTAAATTGTAATATAAGATGTATTATATGGGACCTCTATTTTTTCAAAACACTAAAACAAATCATTTAAAATGTATCCAAAATTGTATCCAGAATGTGGTGACATAAAAAAAGTCTCCCGAGAGGTTTGACGGCGGCCATCTTGGATTTATGCAAATGAAGGATTTGTCAAATCATAATAAAAGTTATTCCATTGGGTTCCTAATGTCTTAAAGCCCCGTTAAAACATTTTATATTGGTTTTAAATCCCTTCTAGATGC
The DNA here is from genome assembly GCA_016584305.1 of Chionoecetes opilio. Taxonomy (NCBI): domain Eukaryota; kingdom Metazoa; phylum Arthropoda; class Malacostraca; order Decapoda; family Majidae; genus Chionoecetes; species Chionoecetes opilio. The sequence goes on from JACEEZ010002651.1 coordinate 251,601, forward strand.
CGAGATATCTTAATTATAGTATATTCAATAGAACACTGGCGGCCATCTTGGTTTTATGCAAATTATAAAAAATGCCCAAAGGTGACAGGGTGTCATCAAGCGGATTGTTAATATTTATGGTCTCAGTGACCCAAATCAATCAAAAAACATTGTATAAACTCTACTTCCAGGTATAACCCTAAAATCCCATTTGGCTGCCAGACTATAAGGGTACATGGGGTGAAATAGGGTGTAGCATTGGGCTCGTCACAAAAATGTACACAGAGTCGTGTTCACCGTGACCTAATACACCTATACACCGATTTTCAGGAGAATCTGAGATTTTAAAATTTTCAACAAAATTTAAAGGATAACTTGCATTTTTTCTCGAAATCTGGAAAAAACATTTCCGTCACAAATAAATAAAAAATGGTTGGGAATGAATGTCTTAGATCTTGACAGATGCGTTATTGAAGACGTTTTCATGTCTCACCAACCGTTTGGGAGACAGACGGAAGAATTACCTATATCATTTAATAAAAGTATTCGACGTTCATCCTATAAATTTGTGGCGTGAGTTTTACGCCCGGGATGCTCTTCCTGACAGGCAGCCCAGTGTTCAGCCGAGGGCCTGGGTGGATTGCCAACCATGGCTAACGAGCCCCACCTGCCCGGGGGGGTTTACGGGAAGGGGGTGCAAACCCCTCCCCAACCAATCTGTGTCAGGAACGGGCCATACTGCTCACCGTGCCAGGGCAGACATTCAGAGAGAGTTAAAGGCCACGGTTGTTCGCTCAACAACATCCCTCTATTTCTACACCCCGGAGCTCGTGGGTATTCCAGTACGAGACATGGCAGTGGCGGTACAGGGTTGCTATGGGCATCGATAGCTGATTGGCTGAGCGACTACAACGACGTCACAGCCTCGCCAGCGAATCACAATTGTGTAAAAATAAACGTGCCAGCCAATCAGATTGTGTCTCAAACGTGTCAGCCAATCACAAGGCAGCAGCCGCGGCCTGCATTTCAAGGTCGTTGTACTTATTTCTATTTCTAGCTTATTCCATCATTCCTTCATCCCCTGCGTCACCTCCGTCGCTTCAACACTTGTTTCTACCTCCACATACACGCGGGTAACACGCCGGTGGCTGTACTTCCTTGTATTCTAGCTATTAATTATTCCTTCCGAGTAATAGGGTGCTCTTCTTCTTCTTCTTGTGATCTTTTTCGCTTGCTAATCTATTCGTAGCTAGTCTTCCTGCCAGTTGGGGGAAGCCACCACCCCGGGAGGCGGATCACAAACCCCCGGCTAACACCCGGTACCCATCACGGCTGGATGGACAAGGGCTTGGGTTTTAATAAGGAAAAGGGCGCCACTATACATTGTCTGCCGCGGAGCCGTGCGCGTGGTGGTACCTGGCATCGCTAGTCGCTACCCGCGCGGGTGAGATGCCACAGGTCACCACTCTTATCACATCACCCCAAAACATTATCACCACAAGGGGCTGGGTTTGTTATATGGTCTTATTTCGTTTGTATACTTGCCCTGTTCAGTTCTTGAGTCAGAAAACATCATATATACTCAAGTTATGAGTATTTTTATGTATATTGCGTTCTCAATACCACCTTATAGGCAGTCGCCGTGTTTTGACAGCTTAACGTCTTTAAGTACGTCATCAATCTCCACGCAGAATACCAAAACAGCTGATGGCAGTCGCTAGGTCGTGAAGTATGGACGTTAGCGTCTCTGAATGTGGCCCCAGGGACGCTGAACCCCCTCCCCTGTAGGTATTAAACCTCTGCAGGCTGCCCACTATTTTAGCCCTAGCTGGGGCTGGATGGCCATTGACTCAATAGTAAGTTCATCTGCCCTTAAAGATGGTCTTATTTTTAGTCCATCTGGGTGTCCAGCACACCCTCCTCACTGCTAGAACCAACGGGGAGCCGACCCCCGCTGTGGCCGACCCCGTTTAGTGGCCGACGATCCGACATCAACAAAACTTCACGAAATATGTTGTTACCTCACTATAAGGCACGAAACCAACTTTAAATGAATTATAGAAATATGTACATAATAATGTTATGAACTCGTATATGAGCAATCTCCAAGGTCCAAAAAACAAATTCGGAAATTATAATTCCGGCAGTATGTAGTATCTATTATCCCTTAAGACCTTAATCAAAACGGTTCTATTACAGGGTAGAGTAATGGTGGGAGGAGATGAAAAGGAGTCGGCAACAACGGCAGCATGAAGAGCCCGGCACCACTGCTGACCAGCTGATAGCTCAGCCGCTACCTTCACACACGCCACCGCCTTCAGCTATACCACCCCATCTTCCTCACCATTCACTAGCAACAGCTGCCAAACAGTCTCACACCACGGATTTTGCCGCCATGCTGAAATAGATGGATAATCAGGAGAAAAGACGGCAGTTAGATGAGCAGCAGAGACGTGCGGATTAGACATGCGTTTCCAGGCGCTCTTGGCTCATCCCGCCTCACCTCGCCGTTACATCACCTACGTAGTCCAGGACCTCGCCTGTAGACCCGTTTGCAAAATGGTGTTGGGGGGATTTCTCACTTGATCTTGGTTAATGGGTCCCTGGACATGAAATATCACCGCGGTGCATGTCCGCCATTGCGCTACGAATGGCGCTATGGTTAAATCAAATGTGACCGCCGCCAGCCGAGATAGAAATACAACTTTTGTAGTTATTATTTGGAATAGATACACGTGGAATACCTCTAAACTAACTAATTTGAGGTTGAGGAATTCATTTTTGGTGTTGTTTTGAACATTCGGGGTCACCTTGAGCTTCAAATGTCAGGATCAATTTGGCCATAACCTGGCCGTTTTTAGTGATAGCAACAAAGTCAAATTAAACAAATTCTCACACGTTTAACTCATTTCTGATATTATAATATATAGTAGATAGAAAGTCATAATGACCCTGATAAATATATTTCAATGTCATTGTAAATAAAATTGTATCATTAAGACTGACCAATAATGTTTATTGTGTGTGGAAAATAACAGATTAGACCATGTGTGAATATAACGAGATCCATATGAAAACCCAAACCAAAAGCAAATTAACATATTTCTATAGGTACACCATATCATTAGTATTCGTACGTTTTTCTTTCAGTGCCAAGTTTTTACATTATGAATTATCTTTCTTTCCATGGCAAAAAATGAAGCACTGAACTCCAGCCGAATGACACCCACAGAGTCGAGTGGCGCACCTGCCTGCACACTTGCATGTTGTGAGCAGTTTGTGGCAAGGGCTTCAGGCATTTTGATGGCAGCAGTGTATCAAAATACTCCTTCCATCCATGCCCCACTGGTTTTAGTACTGCCTCATGATCTTCGGCTGTCACAAGTAGTTGGCGTGCCTTGAAGACCAGAAAGAATCCTCTTTGAATGTGGCCTCTGATCACATTGCTTGTAGGAGGGAGTGAATCAATTCCAGCACTGCCACCTGTATAGTTCTCTGCCTTCAGTTGGTCAAATGTCTCAGCAGTCGTAGTTGATCTAGCTCCTGCCCAGACACGTATCAAGTACCTCTTTGCTAGTGCTGTATCTTGTTCTGACAAGGTGTCTGTATCTCCAAAGTTTGTCAGATACTGTACTGGGTCACATGCCATAGCTGCATGCTTATTGCCCACCTTACTCATGCAGTCGTTTCCAGTTAATATATGTGCTTTGATCACTGCCTTGGCCAGTGCTGCTGCAAGGTGAGAAATCACTTGATGCAGTGGAAGCATGCGCCGCTTTTCACCAGTACGATACTGTTGCCACATTTCTCTCAACCTCAGAGTTTGAAGATATGGAGTGTACTGTAGCAGTAATGCAAAGGTGTCTGTGTCAATTGGAGAATACAATAATTATCTTGCACTGTTTCACACGAATTACCCACTCCACATGCACCACCAGCCTGCTGTCTGCTTCTTCAATCCAGCTCAGCAAGTCGGGGACTTCCTCGGAACCAGTTGCTTTTGCTGGAAGCACCTCCTCATCTGAAACAATAGAGCTGGTGATGATGTTACATTGCTGCAGTCTCGATGGGACACAATATATCGAGCTAGTAGCTGGAGATTCTTCTTATTTTCCTGAGATGCCCAGAATTTGTCAATTTGCTGAGGCATGGGTGTATCTCTGCACATACCAATGATGTTAATGCCTGTTGTTGGATCAGTATGCCGCATGCGCTCCCCTTCCTTGAGAGTCATCAATGTAGGAGTCAAGTACGAGATGGACAAACTGTGATTCTTGGGAGAGACATGATGTTGAGGTAATGATTGTATTTATGACAGCACCCATATTAGGAAATTACGCCAGAGCCACCTGTCGCATCTTGCACATAAAAATCTACCACAACATAAGTGGCAAGAGTAGACTTGTGGACTCCATTGGGTGAGGTCCAGCTTAGGTTCAATCTCCCGAACCAGTAATGACTTGTTGGTGTGAGATGGAAGGTCACCATCAAACAGTGGAGATGTTGTCAGCACATCGTGATAAATCTGTCTGAGGTCCATTCCCATATCCTTAGCAATGTCCATGCTCCTCTGAGCTTCCGCTACGTCCGTGGATGAAGGGTCCTTTTCCTTTAGAATAGTTGCTGGTGTCTTTTGTGGTTGGTCTGTAAAACGAGGCAGCTTACGTTTCGATATGGTTGCATTAATATTCTTGCTCTTCTCGACTAACCTCTCCTGCCTGTATGAGCGGTAGGCATGCTCACCATTTTCGAGACATTTGAGCCGACGCACTGCAACCTCTTTATGAACTTTGTGAGCAGGTTGTGCAGTGGCACAGGCACATTAACCATCACTGAGTAAGGATTCTGACGGCATTAAGGATTCTGGCATTACATATGACTCCCACCACGTAGTGACCTCCAGGACCCTTTGACACTCGCTGGATGGTATGTTCGACTTTCATATCACTTCCGACAGCACATAACCAGCCTGAGCGATCACTAACAACCCATTGCCCTTTTGAGAAGCGCTGGTAGAGCTCAGGATGTGTGAACTCCAGAACCTTTCTTTGTTCTAGATACCATGATCCATGACGTAGATAGCTGATGCAGTCACATTCTGCAAATATCGGCATAGAATCTTCGACAGTAGCAACAAGTAGATCCAGTTTCCTTCTCTTTTAGAAACCACAGCATTCTTAATGATACTGACCAACTGCAGCCAAACTCCAAAGAATTGGCAGAGCTCAGACTTGGCCTCGCACTCCTTCTCAAACTACTCTCGAAAGTCCTGATGCAACTTCTCAATCTGTCCAATTATGGCTTCAAACTGTTCTGAACAACGCCGGTTTGCAGCCAGTGTGATTTGGAGCATCTCCACCTGCGCCAACTCTGGATATGCAGCTTTGTCCTTGTAGTCTAGGGGCCAAAACTGAGAAGTGTCTTTAAAATCGACTTTCGTGGTACCCATGCGGTAACAGCTTCATAATATACCAACTGAAAGGAAATTTTGTCTACTTTTTAAATCTGGCAATGAAAATTTCGAAATCGTGTAGCTTCATGGTGATTTTTTGGTTACCATGACAACCACATTACATATTTCAGACCAACATGTTTAGTCTAGTAGTCCAGTGGACCCCACGTGCACCCAATGGACAATCTAATGAGACCTACTTTTTTAGATGCACAAATATGTCTCGAAAACAAAAATTTATGTTAACACTGTCAACTAATGTCCCATGGGGTTCGTATGGCGGCCATTACGATATTATGGCCGCCATATTTGATTTTAAATATTTGACTTTCTCGAAATTACCAAAATGTCCATAAAATCACCAATAATGTAGTTACAAATTTAATTTTGGTGCCCACGTGACAAGAATAACATGGCCTATTGTAATAAGAACAATTAATGCAGTAATTGGTACAAGTTTAGTCATGGAACGGCAAAAACCTAAAAAAAGGCGGAAAAATTACTTTGGTTTCGCCAACAGCTTTCAACATAAATGACAATAACTTCACTAATATATAACATACTGGTCAGTTTAACATATCAAAATCATCGTCTATTATTCCCCCATCTGATGCAGTCAAACAATTGACATACATATATGATTATCATACACTAATTGTTACCAATGTAACCCACCCCCCTAGTGAAACTTTACTTACATCAAATACATACATACAATCGATAAAACTTAGTTTTATATTAAATTTTACCAGTTAATCATGGGCAACTAGATAATACAACGTAGTATTGTTCAGTTGCCATTTGTAAACACTGTTTTGCTCCATATGTCATGTCATATATGTATATATATTGTATATATATGTTTGTTTCTCATACAATACTGTATTGCTCATGTGTATCGCTAACCTGTATGCGATGTCAATTAACACTACTTTCCTTCTCCTTAGATGAATCGGTGATAGTGATAGTGTAGAACTGTAGATGGTATGTCAGTGACCTAACATTCTGCGTGATACATCCGTAGTTCTTTCTGGTGGTGGAGTATAACTGAACTAAATCATGGCTAGCACGAGGAAACGAAAAAGCGACAAAATATCAGCCAGATCTGAAAATCCTAAATGCCCATCATGTATCGTACACGCAATAGACATCCGAGACTATGGTCCCTTGACATCTTTCAGAAATGTGAGAGGAAACCCAGATGAAAAATTAGCATATCTACATGAAATCCGTGAAAATCGAATGGCTGAACCTCTCAATTCACCTCGCCGTATGGAAGCAGTGTGTGCTCTGATACCAGAGACTCTCGAAGGCGTTGACTTGGAGCAGCAAGCTCACAGCAACACACGTTGACTTGGACACAGCAAACTTACATCGCTTGAATGATTCGACCGTAGCATCTATGTCCACGAAGCATCACTCTCCGCGCAAACTGTCATCTGCTGAGAGTTCCCAACTATTCCCACCTGAATGTATGTTCTGCGAGAAGTTTGAAATAAAGGTATCTGGAAAAACCGAGAGACCCATCAAATTCCTATCATGGAAACACAAAGAGCCTGCTTGGAAAAGCATCGAGTCCCAGGCCCTTGAACTGGGAAAGACTCGTCTATACCGACAGGTGAAAGGAAAGGACTTATTTGCCGTTGAAGCACAGTTCCATTCCGAATGCAGAACGTCCTTCACCACGGAATATCGAAATCACATCCTGGCACAGGAGCGAGAGGAGAACCGTAACGTAGACACTGATCAGGCCCATAGGGCTGCTGCCCATATCGCAGCCTTCAACTTGGGTTCAGGATTTGACTCTCTGTTATTTGTAATTATACCAATTGTCAATTACTCACTTCTACTGACAGTGTACCTAGCTGCCCTACATCACTTGTTAAAGTTTAATAGAAAGGAAACATTGTTTTCTGACTTTTATCGAATGTTTGTATTTGACAACATAAAGTTTCACTAGGGGGGGTGAGTAACATTGGTAACAATTAATGTATGATAATCATACATGTATGTCAATTGTTTGACTCTATTAGATGGGGAAATAATAGACGATGATTTTGATATGTTAAACTGACCAGTATGTTGTATATTAGTAAAGTTATTGTCATTTATGTTGAAAGTTGTCGGCGAAACCGAAGTAATTTTTCCGCCTTTTTTTAGGTTTTTGCCGTTCCATGACTAAACTTGTACCAATTACTAAATTAATTGTTCTTATTATAATAGGCCATGTTATTCTTGTAACGTGGGCACCAAAATTAAATTTGTAACTACATTACTTGTGACTTTATGGACATTTTGGTAATTTCAAGAGAGTCAAATATTTCGCGATCGACGATGGCCGCCATACGAACCCCATGGGACATTAGTTGACAGTGTTAACATGTAAAAGATTTTTTTCATGATTTTTTTTTCTAGACATTTTGTGTATCTAAAAAAGTAGGTCTTAATAGATTGTCCATTGGGTGCGCGTGGGGTCCACTGGACTACTAGACTAAACATGTTGGTCTGAAATATGTAATGTAGTTGTCATGGTAACCAAAAAATCACCATGAAGCTACACGATTTCGAAATTTTCATTGCCAGATTCGAAAAGTAAACAAATTTTCCTTTCAGATGGTATATTATGAAGCTGTTACCGCATGGGTACCACGACAATTATTTTTTCAGCCCTTGGCCCCTAGACTATTGTGATGCCAGAACATCTGCCGCTGAAGTGAACGAATCAGGCACTCCACAATCAACATTCGTGTTAGAGCCCGGACATAATGGCTGCCGTTCAAGACTGACTATCACGCCAGGTCCAAAAACACCACACTCGATCAGTGCGTCATCTGGACCGGAACCATGGAGCAGTTTGCCCTGGCACTTGAGCAATACACGAGTCCAATGGAAATGGCCCAAACTGAGAAATAGATCATTGAACTGTTCTGTCCCATGCCGGTAAATATCTGCGGCTAGGTTGAACACACCTTCATCACACCATACCACCATTGATGCCTGATTCAGCTGTCTGCGTATACTCTGAAAGTTGGTAAGACAGTGTCTATCAGTTGCTCGCTCAGTGATAGGTCTTGGTATGACAGGGAGGAAGCCGACACGCATCATTGGCACCACAGCAGATGAGACAAGTGTGTGCACAGCTGCCCATATATGAGGATCTCCTGCGGACAGGCCCAGACGGGTCAAACTGATCAAAAATGCCCGCATCACAGCTACACTTCGGGCAGTTTGCATATCGAACAACGTCGCATGGTTGTTTTCAGGATGCAACATCGTGTCTGGAGGCAAGGTAGGTCGAACCACTGGTTTAGCATTGGGAGGTATCTCTTGACATGACAATGAATTTTGCAGGGATAAATCAGTGCGGCTAAGTCCTGTACTTGATACTGGAGGTTTATGGAGGGGCTTGTTCACTGTGGCATCTTGGAACAGTACTAAGGCTGCATAGTGTGAACCCTCTGTACCAGAGAGTTATGATTTATCTGCATAGTCGGAGTTGTCTATGCCTGCCATCGTGTAGTCCTCCCTAGTAAAAGTACTTGGAATGTGTGTCTCTCCATCTTCTAAGCATTTTACAGCATAGCTGGAAAGAAGGCTACGGGTATTAATAATGGTCTGGTAGCTTGTACATGAGCCTATACTGTTGAGTACTGTGAGGAATTAAAATGGTGTTTTGTTCACTTTTTTGTGAATGTTGTACACATGCGTTTGGAATAGACTGTGCAGCTCTGTACTCATGTGATCTCTAGCCCATGTCTCCTGTTGTTCCTGTGAAGGATGCTGGTCTGAAGGCAGATCATCTTGCATGAACTGTTGCTGGTGTGGGAGCTGTCCTTCTTCTGCGTTAGTGTCTTCACCAAGATAGGCTGGATGAGCTCCTCCAGATTTCTAATACGACTTTGGAATAGCTTGTGTCTTGGGGCCATGAACATAGTTGCTAAGAATGTGAGAAGAGGCACTGGCCATCATTGTTCCCTCCCATGATGCCTTTAAGTCAGTACTGTCACATAAGCTGTCTTGCAGACCAAAACCGACGTCCATGTGTGAGCCTCTCAACTTGTTGCCAGCCTCTCTCAGTATGTCCTGATTCTTCAACTTGATGGCTTGGTCAGCAGCTGTGATGTCAGATGAAAAGAAGATGTCAAGTTCATTCACTCTACCATTTGTCCAGATTTTGACCGATTCGCAATAATGGGAGATGATAAGCTGTTTCATATCACGGGTTTGAAAGGTACTTATAAGCACCTCACCTTCCTGTAGCAGACTCAATGCAAACTCTACAATATCAGTGATAGTGCAACATTCTCCCCTCATCAAAATTTTGTCAATATATGGGATAGTGCGTGTGAACAGCACATGCTTGGTATTGGTGATAGCCAATAACAATTGGTGATTAGCCTTTCCAGTGTTTCAAGTTTGATATCACGTTCGTATTTACACATGTAGTTTTGACGGCAGAGGTTGTGGCAATCTCTCTCTCTGTATATATATATATCTGCAGAGACGACTGATTTGACAGAGCTGGCTTTGTCATCTCTCAGTCGATCTGCAATTCGTGTAAAGACATCGTCTTTGTTGTGCTTTGCAGCATCAATGAATTTCTTGGCACTAATATACTCGCAAATGATGTATTTGTCACGGCATTTCTTGTGTTCGACATTTGCACATATAACACAGGGCAGTGTTCTTGGATCCTTGTCACAGCTTGTCACAGCACAAGGTACAACACTTTTACGAAGGGTTTTCCTAAATCCAACACTTTCAGAAGACTCACTTTCTGTGTCACACACCATAGGCTCTTCAACTCTTGTGCTCTTTTCCTCAATAGCTTTAAGTTTGCCAGAATGTGTGTAAAATTTATAGCATTTGTTGGTATTATGGTAAACAAACATACCACTGTCATCAGTCTCCTCTTCTTCCCCTTTAATTAACACTTTTGATACGCTTTGAAACAATATCATTACGAATTTTTGCAGGTCTTTTCATTCTTGCACGTCCTGTCTTTTCACTAGTTACAAGTACTTTGTTATCTTCTTGACAGATAATGCATATTATTATTGGATTGACTACGTCCTCCTCTTCCATTGAGGTGACCAAATTCATCCTACTGGGTCCTGATAATGCTGGATATTCCATGATGGTCAATGAAATGAAACTTCAATCATTCCAGAACATCATGCACATGCCTGAAAAGAAACATAAAAAAAACCGTGGGACTCACTCTGAGTAAAAATGGGAAATTCATGTGCCATTGAAGACCCTGACATTTGAAGGGCAAGATGACTCTGAATGGTTAAATAAACATCATAAATGAATGCCTAATCTTCAAATTTCTTGGATTAGAGGTATTACATGTGTATCTATTAATAATAAAAACGTTATCTTTTTATCTCAATTGGCGGCGGCCATATTTGATTTAGCCATAGCGGCATTCGTGGCGCGATGGTGGACAAGCACCTCGGTGATTTTTTATGTCCAGGGACCCATTAACCAAGATCAAGTGATAAATCCGCCAACACCATTTTGCAAACGGGTCTACAGGCGCGGTACATGATCAACGGGCCCTAACGCGAGCCCTGATGCCCCGGTGTCAAAGTTGCCACGTCGCTCAATAGCCTCAGCAACACCAAAGGTGTCTACCCATACCATACCAGTCCTCTCACCTACTGGACTGGACAGACGCCTTCAGCGTTGACAGAGCTGTGGGTCGGCGTAGACGGCTTGACGCCGGGACACCAAGGATCGTGTAATGGCCTGTAGGTGGCGTTCTTGACCAGGTGAGGCGGGGTGACCCTCGCCAAGGACGCTTTGAAGCATCCTCATGTCACTGTTGCTCATCTTCGCGCCGTCTTTCCTCCTTATCATCCACCCAGATAAACAGATGGGGCGGTAGCGTATGTGAAGGTGATAGCGTACCTGTCAGCTGGTCAGCAGTAGTGCTGGGCACTTCACGCTGTCTCTATTGCTGACGCCTTTTGCTTACTCACGTCATTACTGTGGCCTGTATTTTAGTATTGTAGATCCAGATGCCTCAAAATTGAAGGGCGGATAATAGGGAGCTTGATTGTGGAAGTGAGTGAACGCGTGTGTGCGTGGCGTTTAGCTAGGTGAGTCACATAAGTGGCTAAATCTCAGTGTGCTGGCAGGCTCGGATGAGGGACGATGTGGCAGTTAGAGTTTTTGATAGGCTGAGCCTAGATTTGCATTAGAAAACGGGGATGTCCCTGGGGCCACATTCAGAGACGCTAACGTCCATGCTTCACGACCTAGCGACTGGCATCAGCTGTTTTGGTATTCAGCGTGGAGATTGATGACGTACTTAAAGACATAATACGGCGACTGCCTAAGGGGTGGTGTAGAGGACGCAAAATACATAAAAATACTCATAAATTGAGTATATATGATGTTTTCTGACTTAAGAACTGAACAGGGCAAGTATACAAATGAAATTAGGCCATATAACAATCCCATGCGCTCGTGGTGAGTTTGTTTTGGGGTGATGGGCCGAGTGGTGAACGGCGGCATCTCATCCGAGGCCACCTCGTCTCACCACACCGGCGGGTAGCTGCCACACACCACCATGAGCACGGCTCCGCATCAGACTAAAGGTATAATGGCACCCTTTTCCTTAATAGAGGTAGAGGCCGAGGGCGCAGCAATCGCGCCCCCGACCCGGTTTTGCCGGGGGCCCCGACCATGCAAACCCCTCCTATGCCGACGCAGGGGAGGGGTCTGCCTATGACGAGTGCGGGGCAAAGCCCTCGGGAATCCCGCACTCTAAATCAAGTGGTAGGGCCCCCTAGCCCAACTTTTTCTTATCGGGGTGGCCGGGGCGGTGCAGAGGCGGCGCCTGCCCGTCGAATCACTCCTGGGATCAACCTGCGGAGGGTTCTTCGTGTGGGCTCGTGGAACGTTCTGAGCCTCTCAGACGATCATCGACTACCTCTCCTATCGGACGAGCTCAGTAGGCTGAGGGTGGATATAGTGGGACTCTCTGAGACGAGGAGGCCTGGCAGTGGCGAGACTAGCAGTGGGGGTTACACCTACTACTGGTCCGGCATGAGCAATGGTCACCGTGTACGGGGAGTAGCTATAGGCATCTCCAGCAAACTGCAGCCGTCAGTTGTTGAGTTTACTCCGGTTGATGAGCGTATAATGCGGGTGAGGATGAAACACACTCTGGGTTTCATGTCTCTTGTTGCAGTGTACGCTCCTACCGAGATGCGTAAAACTGAAGAGTAGGAGATGTTCTACGCCAAACTCGACTCTGTATTAGACCAGTGTCCTCCTCGGGACACACTCATTGTCTTGGGCGACTTCAATGCTACTACTGGCACTGTGAGAGATGGCTACGAGTTGTGTGTTGGTCCCCATGGCTCCGGTACCAGAAACACCAACAGTTCTCTGCTTCTGAACTTTGCAAGGTTCAGCAGGTTGAGAATTGGAGGTTCTTGGTATCAGAGACCAGAGCTGCACCGCTGGACATGGTAAAGTAGTGCCGGAGGGGTAGCTAAGGAGATCGACCACATCCTCGTTAGTACTCGTTGGAGGATCCTCCAGAACTGCAGGGTTTACCGGAGTGCTGAGTTCTTTGGAACAATCACAGACTTGTTGTTGCTACACTTAAGCTTCATGTCAAGTCCAGAAGAATCTCAAGAGGTAACCATACTGTGTTTCATCTTGAAAAACTGAAGGACTTGATATGTGCTCATGAGTATGCGGTGGCAGTCTCAAATCGGTATGATGTGCTCGGTGCTCTCGGGGATCCTGTAGAACTGTGGGATACCTTCAAACGTGAAACTCTACAGGCTGCCAAGGAGTGTTTTGGGGAGCGCCCGAGGTCAAGGCGTGGTTTTGTCTCTACGGAGACGCTGGAGAAAATCGAGGAGAGTCGCGCTGCCAGGCTGGCTGGGAACCGGGACCAGCACAGGGCTCTGTCACGCCGGACTAGAACCCTCCTGAGGAGAGACAAGGAGAGGTATGTCAGGAGTCTCGCTGAGGATGTCGAGGGTCATTTGAACGCTAATGACCTCCGACCCGCCTACCGAGCCCTGAAGAAGCTCCGTTCCAAGTCTCCTTCTCGGGCGAGTGCTATTCGAACAGCAGATGGGCGCCTCGTGTCGGACATGGATGGGCAGATGGCTCGTTGGGCTGAGTACTTTGGGCAGTTGTTCACGGTGGACCCTCCAACTGAGCAACTTCACACCACTGGGTTACAGGCAGTGGATGCCGATCCTCCCATTGACGAAAGCGCACCCTCTCTTGCCGAAGTCAGAGAGGCTGTAGCAAAGTTGAAGGGTGGAAAGGCAGCTGGTGTTTGTAATATCAGTGCGGAGCTCCTCAAAGCTGGGGGTGAGGCCATGATCCACGGGTTGCATGCTGTCCTGACTGCCGTGTGGCAATCAGGTACCATTCCTCCTGACTGGAAAAGGGGGCTGGTCGTCCCTATCTGGAAAGGGAAAGGGGACCGTCAGGACTGCAACAATACCGCGGTATTACACTGCTCAGCGTACCAGGCAAGGTGCTTGCCCATCTATTGCTGACACGAATTCGCAGTCATCTGGTGAAGCATCAGAGACCTCAGCAGTCTGGGTTCACGCCTAGTAAGTCAACAACGGACCGTATCCTAGCGCTTCGTGTCCTGGTGGAACGCCGACGTGAGTTTCGACAGGGGATGCTTGCAGCCTATGTTGATCTCAAGAAGGCGTTTGACTCAGTGCATCGTGAGTCACTCTGGGATCTTCTGCGACTTCGAGGGATTCCTGCAAGGACTATTGGTTTGATAACTGGTCTGTATCCTGGGACTGAGAGTGCTGTGAAGTGTGGGGCAGGTGTATCCAGCTTCTTTCCTGTGAATACAGGAGTGAGGCAAGGGTGCGTCCTTGCCCCATCACTTTTCAACGCTTGCATGGACTGAGTATTGGACAGGGTTGTAGATCAAAGTGATTGTGGAGCATCCGTCGGCAACACCAAGATCACTGATCTTGTTTTTGCCGATGATGCAGTAATCTTTGCTGAGTCGCTGGAGGTCCTCGTGATGGCTCTCGAGGCGCTGCACGAGGAGGCAAAGCCTTTGGGACTTGAGGTCTCCTGGCTCAAGACCAAGGTCCAGGTGTTTGAAGACTTACTAGATGAAGCAGTACAGTCTGTTCATGCGTGTGGCGAGGACATTGAGATCTTGGAAAGTTTACATACCTTGGTTTGCGCAGTCCATAATGACGGCGGGTCACGTCAAGAAGTCTTACGGTGGATTGGCATAGCCCATAGTGTTATGGACTCGCTCAGCGGGAGTATTTGGCGTTGTCGGTACCTGTGCAGGAGGACAAAGATCCGGATCTTCAAGTCGCTTGTGATCCCTGTCTTTCTCTATGGGGTTTTGAGACATGGACACTAAATACTGACTTGAAGAGACGAATCAATGCCTTTGGTAATAAGTGTCTTCGCAGAATCATGGGGTATCGCTGGGATGATTACGTGTCAAATCAGCGATTGCACCGTGAGACTGAATCGAGGCCTATTACCTGCATAGTCCGTCAGCGCCAACTTCGGCTATATGGGCATGTGGCACGCTACCCTGAAACCGATCCTTCCCATCGGGTGTATCTGTAAGAGACAATCCGGCGTGGAGGAGGCCAAGGGGGCGCCACAAGGCTCGTGGCTGGGGCAAGTTGATGTTTCTTGTCGAGAGTTGCTTGGTATGGGAAGGGAGCCTGCATGGGAACTCGCGCGTGGTGACCCCGGGAGTGGCGTCGTAGGGTGGGCGAGGCGACGCGCCCCCCGGCGTATGCCCCCAATGATTGATTGATTGATTTTCCTTAATATAAACCCAAGCCCTTGTCCATCCAGCCGTGATGGGTACCGGGTGTTAGCCGGGGTTTTGTGACCCGCCTCCCGGGGTGGTTGCTTCCCCCAACTTGCAGGAAGACCAGCTACGAATAAATAGATTATATTATCGATGCCCATAGCAACCATGTACCGCCACTGCCATATCTCGTACTTGAATACCCACGAGCTCCGGGGTGTAGAAATAGAGGAAGTTAGTTAAGCTAACCACCGTGGCCTTTAACTCTCTCTGAATGTCTGCCCTGATCTGATGGGGGAGGCCGTAGCAGAGTGGTTAGCATCTCCGAGTGGAGTTCTCGGTGACGCGAGTTCGATCCCCAGTAAGAACCAAAATCTTTCTGCACCGTCGAGTGGCCTAAGAACACCCACATGCCCTGTCCATTAACTTGTATTATGTTCTTAGCTAGACACTGGATAGAGCAAACACTAAGTTCGCACACAAGTATATTACTGCGGGAATATGTAGGTAAGTACAGCGGAGGGAGGCCACGAGGAACTGAGAGAGGAGGAGGTGGTGTGCTCTATCTGTGGTGGCTGGGAGGTAACTGCCGGATCCTCGTCACGAAGGCAAGGAGCGCGAGGAGCGCGAGGAAGTGCGGGGGGAATTTGGATCACGGCGGAGTCATGTCAACACAGCTGTGTGGCGTGACCTTTAGGGGTAATTAGCCAGGTGGCGTGACGACCAACCTTGGAGTCACTACAAACTCTACCTTCGATTGCTAGTGCATCGGACGACACAGGGGTGCGGCATGAGCCTCTAATTACAGGCGTCACTATACAAATCCTGCCTGCGCCACCATGTGCGAGGGGCCAACCATCACAGCCCTCTTGTGAACCTCCAAGGCCTACCATCCCAGCCTTTAAGAAGTCACTGCCTACAGGCGTTATAGGCACAAATATAGAAGAAAAAAATCCTCATATAAACCCATTATTCTAGAGTTAGTGGCTAACGCGTATATGTCAAACACGTTAAGTTAACGGTACTAATTACCCGCGTTAGGTGCATATACATATATCTACCTATCTATCTATCTATCTATCTATCTATCTATCTATCTATCTATATATATATATATTATATATATATATATATATATATATATATATATTATATATATATATATAATGCATATATTCAGTACAAGTATATATATTTATATATATATACTAGTCGCAAAGCCGCCCTCCGGGCGGACTTTTTGGCTAGCTCCTGCGAAGGGCTATTGGTGGGCCTTCGGCCCACCACCTGTGTTTGGTGGGCCTTCGGGCCACCAAACACAGCTTTCTGGAGAGTGTGTAACACAGACTCTCCAGATAGCCCCTTCTAACTTTCCTGAAATCATGGATGTAGAAATGTATGTATTAACGCCTTACCCATCATCCCCTACCCATTCACTCACCCATTACCCATCACCCCCCACCCATTCACTCACCCATTACCCATCACCACACACCCATTCACTCACCCATTACCCATCACCCCCCACCTATTCCCTCACCCATCACCCATCACCCCCCACCCATTCACTCACCCATCACCCCACACCCATTACCCATCACCCCACCCATTCACTCACCCATTACCCATCACCCCACCCATTCACTCACCCATTACCCATCACCCTACATCAAGGTTTCCTCAATTCTCGCAATACACATTTTTTTTCTCACAATTCTCGCTAATAGGCTGCTAAAAAAAAAAAAAAAAAAGTGATCGGATCATCACCAAAATAGCCTTAAAACCTTCCCCTGGTTAACCTGGTTCCAAAACTGGGCCATATGATGGGATTGCGCCACGGGGGGTGGAACCTATAGCACACACACACACACAGACACACATACACACACACACACTTTCGCTTATATTATTATATATATATACATTTGTGTTCATAGCGCCTATCGGCAGTGACCTGCAGGGGTGGGATCGTGGTGGGCCCTGGAGGTTCACTTGAGGGCTGTGATGGTTAGCCCTCGAACGTGGTGGCGCAGGTAGGATTTGTTTATAGTGATGCCTGTGATTACTAAAAAAGCTGAGTGGCCTGAAACTGTAATGTTCATCTTTTTGTTGTAGAACACCACCAATTGCATTGATAGATGAATCCGTAGTGAGGTAAAATGGCAGTGTGAAGTCTGGGCATTTCAATGTTACCCTTTGAGTTAATTCTCTCCATAGAGCTATAAATGATTCTTTGGCATCATCATTCTAATCTATAAGATTTTTTGTTTTTCTATCTATATTACCTACATACCTACAGTTAGTTTATTTAGATGGGTTGTTATAGCAGCATAATTTTTAACAAATTTACTAGTAATTCGTCATACATATGAAAGACTGTAACTCCTTGATTGTGGTTTGGGCTGGCATGTTATTAATGGTCCTCACTTTACTTGGTTGGGGTTTTAACCTTCAGCTGAGATAATATGTCCTAAGTAATTAACACTAGACTTAACAAATGTAGACTTTTTCAAGTATATCCTCAACTTAGCTTCCTGTTGGCGTATTAGCACTTTCTCTAAATTATCTATGTGGTCATTTAAATCATGTCCTTGGTTGATTATGTCATCCATTTATACATGTGTGTCGTGGCTTGTTAAACCTATTAATACTTACTGATAATTCCACAAGAAGCTGCAGGATAATCTTGTAGGCCTATAGGCATCACATTATGTTCATAAAACCCATGTGGTGCCACAAAAACAGTCCAAAGTTTGCTTAGTGGGATTTGAAAATAGCCTTGTTTTAAATAAAGACAAGAAAATATCTTTCCTTCTCCCAAATTTAGCAAAATATTATTTATATTGGGCTGTGGATAAGAATGAGAATGGGGATGGCGATGAATCGCTGAGGATGTCGGGATGAATCACTGAGGATGTCGAGGGCCATTTGAACGCTAATGACCTCCGACCCGCCTACCGAGCCCTGAAGAAGCTCAGTTCCAAGGGCTATATTCAAGAATGCTCGTCAAATCCCGGCCGGTGGAGATTCTCCACCGTCGTACCTCCACTGGTTGCATCTACAAGAAATGCCCCGACTGGTGGATATTTGACAGTCGTACCAACACAAGGGAGCCCAAAGCGGCATCAGTATTTTGACTGTTTTATACATATTTAATACATTTTACTAGTGAAATTTATCATTTCTTACTTAAAATAATAGCTTAGTTAGTGTTCGCCACTTGGTTGAGGCGTTGGTGCAGAAAAAATGGGCCCGAATTATGCTTGCGAGTACATTTGAACGGCCCGCCAGTATTGCTCCACACAATGGCTGACCTCCATCCTCCCGCCGCTGCCTGGCTTCCTCACAACTTCACACACCTATATAAGGCCTCCTGGATCTGATTTTACCTTAACTATGACACGTGTGCATTCACAAGGTATGCATGTTACTCTCGGTTGTGTTGAAAACTCACCTGTAATGGTCTGGGAAGAAATAGGATGGAATGAGGCAGAGCGGGATGGAGGTGGCATGTGCAATCAGCTGACTCAACGCAACCAGTGGAGCGCGACGAGTCGATGTTTGCAAATGATTCCTGTATGCCGCGGCCCGACACAACAGGTGGAGAAAAGTTCTTGAATATAGTCCCAAGTCTCCATCTCGGGCGAGTGCTATTCGAGCAGCACGTGGGCGCCTCGTGTCGGACATGGATGGGCAGATGGCTCGTTTAGCTGAGTATTTTGGGCAGTTGTTCACGGTGGATCCTCCAATTGAGCAGCTTCACACCACTGGGTTATGGGTAGTGGATGCCGATCCTCCCATTGACGAAACCGCACCCTCTCATGACGAAGTCAGAGAGGCTGTAGCAAAGTTGAAGGGTGGAAAGGCAGCTGGCCGCGGAAAGGCCATGATCCGCGGGTTGCATGTTGTCCTGACTGCCGTGTGGCAATCAGGTACCATTCCTTCTGACTGGAAAAGTGGCTGGTCGTCCCTAAATGGCAAGGGAAAGGGGACCGTCAGGACTGTAACAATTACCGCGGTATTACACTGCTCAGCGTGCCAGGCAAGGTGCTTGCCCATCTATTGCTGACACGGATCCGCAGTCATCTGCTGAAGCATCAGAGACCTCAGCAGTCTGGGTTCACGTCTGCAAGTTAACAACGGACCGTATCATAGCGTTTCGTATCCTGGTGGAACGCCAACGTGAGTTTCGACAGGGGATGCTTGCAGCCTATGTTGATCTCAAGAAGGCGTTTGACTCAGTGCATCGTGAGTCACTCTGAGATCTTCTCCGAATTCGCGGGATTCCTGTAAGGACTATTGATTCGATGACTGGTCTGTACTCTGGGACTGAGAGTGCTGTGAAGTGTGGGGAAGATGTATCCAGCTTCTTTCCTGTTAATACAGGAGTGAGGCAAGGGTGCGTCCATGCCCCATCACTTTTCAACACTTGTATGGACTAGGTATTGGGCAAAGTTGTAGATCAAAGGGATTATGGAGCATCTCTCGGCAAAACCAAGATCACTGATCTTGTTTTTGCCGATGATGCAGTAATCTTTGCTGAGTCGCTGGAGGTCCTGGTGATGGCTCTCGAGGCGCTGCACGAGGAGGAAAAGCCTTTGGGACTTGAGGATCTCCTGGCTTAAGACCAAGGTCCAGGTGTTTGGAGGCTTACTAGATGAAACAGTACAGTCTGTCCATGCGTGCGGCGAGGACATTGAAATCTTGGAAAGTTTTACATACCTTGGTAGCGCAGTTCATAATGACGGCGGATCATGTCAAGAAGTCTTACGGCGGATTGGCATGGCCCACGGTGCTATGAACTCGCGCAGCAGAAGTATTTGGCGTTGTCGGTACCTGTGCAGGAGGACAAAGATCCCGATCTTTAAGTCGCTTGTGATCCCTGTCTTACTCTATGGTTGTGAGACATGGACACTAAATAGCGACTCGAAGAGACGAATCGATGCCTTTGGTAATAAGTTTCTTCGCAAAATCATGGGGTATCGCTGGGATGATTACGTGTCAAATCAGCGATTGCACCGTGAGACTGAATCGAAGCCTATTATCTGCATAGTTCTTCAGCGCCAACTTTAGCTATATGGGCATGTGGCACGCTACCCTGAAACCGATCCTACCCATCGGGTTGTGTCTGTAAGAAACAATCCGGCGTGGAGGAGGGCAAGGGGGCGCCCACAATGCTCGTGGCTGGGGCAAGTAGATGTTTCTTGTTGAGAGTTGCTTGGTGTGGGAAAGGAACCTGCATGGGGACTCCTACGTGGTGACCCCCGGGAGTGGCGTCGTAGGGTGGGCGAGGTGACGCACCCCCCGGCGTATGCCCCCAATGATTGATTGATTGATAAGAATAATTTCGGATGTGCTGATTTAGATTACGAAAATCAATACAGCCGAATTTTCCCATCCTTTTTAACTACCGGCACAATGGGTGATTGGAAGGCTGATCTAGAAGGCCAGATAATCCCATGCCTTTCCATGACTTATATTTGATCTCTGTAAGTCTCTCATAAAAACAAACTGGTTTGAGATACGGTTTTCTTGATTTAGGTGTGTAGACTGTAACTGAATTGTATGAACAAAATAAGGTGCGACACTTGGTGGATCCACATCATTTGCAAAAACCGATGGGTATTTCTTAATTAACTCATTTTTAAGATTTGATTTCCTGTACCGAAAGGACACATCTCTTTTACTATTTTAAAAAGGCCTGCCAGTCTCTCTGCCTCACTTTCCATTGTTATTGTATTGACCACATTAGTATAACTGTCTGGTAGCTTTACTTTATTACCGTCAATAACACTATAGTCGCCACACTGCACTAATATCGTCAGGCGCCATATATTACGAATTTTACCATCACTATAGACTTGATAACTGATAACTGGTTTGATAACTGGTCTGTATTCTGGGACTGAGAGTGCTGTGAAGTGTGGGGCAGGTGTATCCAGCTTCTTTCCTGTGAATACAGGAGTGAGGCAAGGGTGCGTCCTTGCCCCATCACTTTTCAACGCTTGAATGGACTGGGTATTGGACAGGGTTGTAGATCAAAGTGATTGTGGAGCATCCGTCGGCAACACCAAGATCACTGATCTTGTTTTTGCCGATGATGCAGTATCTTTGCTGAGTCGCTGGAGGTCCTGGTGATGGCTCTCGAGGCGCTGCACGAGGAGGCAAAGCCTTTGGGACTTGAGGTCTCCTGACTCAAGACCAAGGTCCAGGTGTTTGGAGACTTACTAGATGAAACAGTACAGTCTGTTCATGCGTGTGGCGAGGACATTGAGATCTTGGAAAGTTTTACATACCTTGGTAGCGCAGTCCATAATGACGGCGGGTCACGTCAAGAAGCCTTACGGCGGATTGGCATAGCCCACGGTGTTATGGACTCGCTCAGCGGGAGTATTTGGCGTTGTCGGTACCTGTGCAGGAGGACATAGATCCGGATCTTCAAGTCGCTTGTGATCCCTGACTTACTCTATGGTTGTGAGACATGGACACTAAATAGTGACTTGAGGAGACGAATCAATGCCTTTGGTAATAAGTGTCTTCGCAGAATCATGGGGGTATCGCTGGGATGATTACGTGTCAAATCAGCGATTGCACCATGAGACTGAATCGAGGCCTGCATAGTCCTGAATTACCTGCATAGTCCGTCAGCGCCAACTTCGGCTATATGGGCATGTGGCACGCTACCCTGAAACCGATCCTTCCCATCGGGTTGTATCTGTAAGAGACAATCCGGCGTGGAGGAGGCCAAGGGGGCGCCCACAAGGCTCGTGGCTGGGGCAAGTTGATGTGTCTTGTCAAGAGCTGCTTGGTATGGGAAAGGAGCCTGCATGAGAACTCGCGCGTGGTGACCCCCGGGAGTGGTGTCGTAGGGTGGGCGAGGCGACGCGCCCCCCGGCGTATGCCCCCAATGCTTGATTGATGGATACTCTTGTATGTGACACTGAAGATAGATACATAATATAAACCACTGTGCATGCCTCTTCCGTGACACATACAAGTCTGTAGTGATGCTTTAGTGGTGAAAATCGTAATATATGTCGCCTGGCGACATTAGTGCAGTGTGGCGACTATATTGTTATTGACGGTACATGGCCGAACAATTCCAAATGTTTTTCCGGCATCCAAATGAATATTCTCCTTTGGAACATATTTATTCTCATTTTATACATATTATTCTCATTTGGAACATGTCGTATTTTACAACAAACCCTGATTTATTATTATCATTGTCACTTTTAAGCTGTACTAATCCTGGGCACAACATGTGTGTTCTAGTGTTTCCTGCCACTGGCTCAAATATAGCTGTGTCGCTTTCGACTGTGGGAATTTATGTCACATACATATTTAATCTGAGTTTCTTACCTATTCAATCAAACCCATGGCTATCACCCGACACATTATCCCAGCTAATCAACTAACTAGGATACTTATCGGTGGATAGTGGGTTGAATTATGGCTGTAGGTTTTGATCAATACTGCAATGATCTTATGATCCGATGTGGTCGCCGGGATCGAGGCCGCCCGTGAATGACAAGAGCGGAGGTGGAGGCGTAATCGTGGGCGTCAAGTGGTTATCACACCAAGTAACTTGACGCGCAATTGTTATCAGTGTTATATTCTAACACGGTCCTATTGGTTTTATCACTTATATATGTACAAAATTTACGTATGTACAAATCTCTTCTTTTTAATAAGAGAAAAGATGTTAATCCCATGAGGGCTGGAATGATATTTGTACTTGTAGACAAGCAAGCACGTATATTAGATTGATGTTATCCTCACGGAGGGTCTGGGTGTACTGATTCTCCGATGTGGGCGAGACCCCCGCTACCAATACCTATGACACGTGTATCATGTCAGGTGGCCTAGAATCTAATGGGCGGCGGCCAATGACCGCGCTCCAAATTAAGGTGCTAATTATTTAAGTGCAATGTTTATTAACCACTGGGAATATTAATTTATCCTATCCCAGTACTAATCATTTACTTAAATTACCTTAATATTACCCATTACACTGGGTAACAGCCAAAAAATCGTCAGGGGTTTCTCAGTTGATTTAGACTAATTTAGGTGTTCTGAGTCCGAAAAATCACATTGTTTTTTGCTCTATCAGGTCAACTTTTTGAGATACAGCCATAGGCCTACCTGACGAGCTATACATATGCAAATATCAGGGTTTTGAGTTCAATCATATTTTTTCTTGAAGAATATATCGAATTAAAATGCACAGACACGAATAAAGGGAATTCCACAATTAGCCATCAAATCAATACCTGTCTCACCATTACTCCCATTCTAAATTTCTAAATTCTAAAATTCTAAATTTCTTTGTCTGACACTAAAGCTGCATCTTTCTTTTTCTTTCAGTTTATTGTGATGGCTTCGGCGCGACGGTCATGCAGGATAATCCTGACGTTTTCTGCTACATCTGCGGACAAAAACACGCTGTCAGGGGACAGGAAGAACATCACAGTTTTGTGAAGCGCGCCTACGGGGCTTACTTTAAAGTCAAGCTGGGTGACCAAGATAAGTCCTGGGCACCGCACCGGTTTTGCAAGACGTGCGTGGAATACCCCCGGCGGTGGACGAAGGGCGCGAAAACTTCACTGAATTTTTGGGATTCCGTTTGGTTTTTGGAGGGAAGCCTTTTGACCATGCATCGGATTGTTACTTCTGCGCCATCAATACTAATGGCATCAACCGGAAGAATCGGCACAGCCTCCAGTACCCCGCCCTTTCCATCTGCCCGCCGTCCACGGTTTCACTGCGAAGAAATTCCTGTACCAGCGTTCACAGACTTCCCGACAGCGACGACGAGGCCACCAGTACAGACGAGCGAGGATATACAGAAGAAGAGTATGAAGCACAAGATAGTCCGCAGCCCTTTTCACAATGTGAGCTTAATGATCTGGTTCGGGATCTCAGCTTGTCAAAGACTTCCTCCGAGCTGTTGGCCCCAGACTCAAAGAGAAAAATCTACTTGGCAAGGACGCGCGTATCACTTTCTTTTCGTAGAAGGCATGAGGCCTAATGGGCTACTTCTGCCCGGAGGAAGACCTCGTGTACTGCCGAGATGTCGCCGGTCTTCTTGTTAAACTCCCGGGGCTCCTCAAAACGATCCGAGAGATTGGCGACTCTTCATTGACAGCTGTAAGCGCTCTTTGAAGTGTGTGCTCCTCCACAACGGGGAAAAAAGTTCGCCTCAATCCCTCTTGCGCACTCCACAACTCTCAAAGAGAAATATGAAGCAGTGAAGTACGTGCTCGACAAAATCCAATATGAGCAGCACCAATGGATTTATCTGCGTTCGACTTGAAGATGGTGAACTTTCTACTTGGTCAGCAGTCCGGTTCACGAAGTACCCATGCTTTTTATGCATGTGGGACAGTCGAGACAAAAGCCCAGCACTATGTAAAGAAAGAGTGGCCGGCGCGAGAGCAGTTAGTACCTGGGGGGAGAAACATCATAAACGAACCTCTTGTTGACCGGGAGAAGATATTGATCCCACCGCTACACTTGAAGCTTGGGGTTTAAGAAACAGTTCACGCGCGCTCTGGACAAGGATGGGAGGTGCTTCAACTACCTGTGCCGAGCCTTTCCTGGACTGACCATTGAGAAGCTGAAGGCCGGCATTTCGATGGCCACGATACGGCAGCTCATAAAGGACACAGAGTTCCAAAACTCCCATGAACACGCTAGAGTGCGCCGCGTGGAATCGGTTTGTGCAGGTGGTGAACAACTTCCTGGGGAACACGAAGGCAGCAAACCACGCCAGACCCCGTTTAGCAGCATGATAGAGGCCTTCCAAAACTCGGGTGTTTGATGAGTATTAGATGCACTTCCTGTTCTCACACATGGGAGATTTCCTGAAAACCTTGGGGCGTGAGCGACGAGCAGGGAGAAAGGTTCCATCAAAGGACATGCGCCAAATGGAGGAGAGGTACCAGGGAGGTGGGACGCAGTCATGAATGGCGGACTACTGGGTGGTCGCTGAAGAGAGACAAACCCCGCAGCTGCTCACACACGGGATCGAAAAACGCCGATTTATGCCGTGAAACTCTGAACTTTTGTGTCACGTACGCTCATTCTTATACTAATATTATGATAATTATGCTTATCAAATTTGATGGACTAAATAAAAATGAATGAATTTGGATACGCTGACTTTTATTTCTTGAGGAAAAACGGAAAAAATCTCAGGGGTTTCTCAGCTGATGATCCGCAGAATTTTTTTTTTTACGAAAAATCGATTTTTTTTTAAAATTTTTTGTAGCAAAAAAACCTGACCTGATTGAGGGAAAACCAAGGTCATTTTCGGACTCAGAGCATCAAAATTAGTCTAATTCAGCTGGAAAACCCTGGCGATTTTCAAAACATTGTTTTTGTTACCCATTGTTATCATTATAATTATTTTATACAAAGCCTACTCACACTCCCCCTATAACGAGTGGAAATGCCTCTCATAAGGGGGGGGGGAACAAAACCACCACTCTACAATTATGAGAGGGTGGTTTATGGATAATTTCCACACTGGGGGCCGGCGAAAACTGAAGTTACGCTTCATGTGACATCACCCCAGGCCACATAGCGCAGGAACATTTCAATAGGGGTTTCGGCCTGTGGTCTTTGGCTATATTTAAAAAAATTAATAGTCTTGATAAGAGGTACCAGGGAATATGTATTTTTTTTTTTTTTTTTTTTACCGTCACCGGGAGACTGGCCAAGGGCCACAACAAAAATGTGTAACACAAAGGCCCCGCCTTTAGTTGCCTCCAGTCCATATAAAGACGAGACGACAGTACGAGAATAAAATAAAAACAAAGGGGTAGGCAAATTTAGTTCGAATATGCGACATATACTTGATCGGGCGGGAGAGGTTATCCTCCTCATGTTATAGTATCCCCAGATAATCAATCACCATTGACCCAAAGGTTTTAGGATCTCTTATCAGCGGGTGGAAAGTTCAGGCGGACTTAGATAGGAGACTAGTCTACACTCAGACTATTATATTTAAGAGAAGATTTGAGAGGTGAATATTTGACTGCCTGTCTACCATGATTATCCAAAAATTACACTGATATCGGCTAATATTGTATAGCCATTTCGCCAGTAATGAGTCCTATGATAATTCTTTTCCACCAACAATTTAGTAGGATGATGCGTTTGGGATTAGTATGGGATGGGCAGGGTTTTATTGGAAGATCAGCTTGAAAAATTTCGCACCTTCGACACCTACATACCTCATGATCAAGGAACAGACCCAATATGATCAATGTTAGTTACTAGGGGGCTGGCTGAAGCCAATGGCTGATTGAAATTCGGACCTCGACACCTAATACCCCATGATCAAGGAACAGACCCAAATTATGAGTCAATTGTTCCTATGGGGGCTGGCTGAGGCCAATAGCTGATACTCCTCCAACGAACATACGCTTCTGTATTGTTCTGATACAAAAACTTCAAAGGATCAGAGCTATCCTTTTATTAACCTGCAGGGAAGTATAACCTGCAGGGAGTATTAACCTTGCAGCGGTGTATTTAACCCTGCAGGGAGTATTAACCTTGCAGGAGTGATTAACCCTGCATGGAGTATAGCCCAATAAGTAAAAACCTTTCTATGCTATCGCCAGGATCGGATCAATTCATGGTTCCCTTATTATATCTTCAGATATGTCTGACTGAGTGTGGCAAACCATATTAGTATTATTATTTACCACTCTTTAAGCCAGGTAGGGCCCTTAAACCATAATCTGTATCAATTTGAGGTTGCTATCTCCTCGCGACACATTATTATTAGCATTTTTCATTAGTAGGCAATATATTCATTATGAACTGGAATATACCACTTTCTCTAAAAAACGCACTTATTGGCGTGGCAAGGAAAGTGGAGTCCTATTCTTGGTAATTAACAGGGGTTGTGCATGACTAGGAAACTCTCCTGTTCGACGGCTATGGGTATGTGGGATGGGTCCCATTATTACCTACACCAGCACTAGTGAACATTGAGGTGTTATGTATTTGATGCCTTCCTTAGGTAACGCCCAAAAATAATCGGCTCCAAGTATTAATTGGAAAAGGTCATCAACGTCTTGAAGGTATGCTAACTAGTGTAACACCATATCTCAGCATGGCAGCTGTGTTCTTTTAGTCCATTAAACAGTTAAACTGATGATACCAATATAATTTACTACGACAGCAGCTACCCTACATTCATCCCTAATCTTCCTAATTGGGACTAGGGGTGAACTATGTCATAGGTTTGAGCCTCTTTATTGGCGAGAAAACTGATATGCTATGTTCACTTTATTAATTATGGAGTTGTAAAAATTCAACTATCTTCTGCTTATGAAGGATCTTTGTGCCCACTGTCAAACATAGTCTTTAATTATGACTGCTAATTACCATTATGGCCACACCTTCAACTCGGCAGTTGGACCAAGCTGCTGAACTACTCCTTATTCAGGGACTGCCATTTTAACTACTGTAGGCGTCTGAGTTGTTATCACGTTAGGACAAGGAGAGTTAGAACAGATGTTTACATTTTCCTCAAGTTCTTAAGCTTAAGGCATGCATTTGAAGCATGGTTACCCCGGAGACAGGTTAAGCGTTACCAGGGCGCATTAACCTTTCATCTCTTGTTAACAATCTGAATAGATATTACATGTGGAGGGGTAGTTTCCCCTCACATAAGACACAATTATTATTCGTACTTCACTAGAAGTGTCGCCCTTGAATAGGGATTAGTATCTATTATTTGAGTAGTCTAAGTGGTTACTGTAGGCTGAGAAGTTTGAATCGTAATTACAGGCTGTTGATTTGCGTAATACGTGATGTATCGTGATCTCCATGTGGGGGGGTTCTTGCGTAATAACCTTGCAAACTTGGGTTTTTAAAGAAGCTATAGTGTAGATGGAATATGACACACTCCAGTAATCCCTCATATTCAATTATTATCGAATATCTTTGACATTCGTGTTCATGATTTGATAACACTATCGGAATTAATTTCCTTTATCCCCAGTTGTCGTAAATTAACTTCAGATATGCAGTAAGCAGTCTCATATTTTTCCCATTTAGTTTTAGCATTAGCAGACCTGAGTTTAAACATTATAGTCTATAGGGTTAGTCCCAGCTGCTTCATCACACATATTATATAATCGGTCAGCCAACTAATTTAGCAAGCTAAGATTAGTCCCTTCCGCATGCATAATTGATTAACTCAAAGGAAATATTAAATGCAAGATTACGTTACGAAAAAAACATTTTAGTTGATAATTAAAGATTATAAGTGATGGAGGCGATGTTGGCTGGCCTAACAAGGCGCATAACCAGGCCTATGGCCCAACCCCACTTTAGTTATTACAAACTAACTAGTACGTACCTCTGATTACTATCTACTAACCACAAGGGTTGCTGGCATATGGTAGAGTGAACAGCGATCATTTTTGGACCGCCGCCCGAAAACCCCCGCCTCCAGCCTCATAACCACGGTTGTCGGTAGGCTAATAATTACTCATTAACGACCACCTTGAATCACATGAATCATCAATATTCCTCTAATCGGGGCACCAATGTGGGAATTTATGCTAACATAAATATCTAATCTAGTTTCTTACTATTTCAATCAAACTGGCTATCAACCCGACACATCATCCCAGCTAATCAACACAGGATACTTATCGGTGGATAGTGGGTGAATATGGCTGTAGGTTTTTGATCAATACTGCAATGATCTGTGATCCGAGTGGTTGCGGGATCGAGGCCGACCGTGTGAATGACAAGAGCGGATGGTGGAGGCGTAATCGTGGGGTCAAGTGTTATCACACCAAGTAATATTGACGCGCAAAATTGTTTACACTGGTCGACAAAAAAAACAATCGAAGCTATGTTTCTGGACTAATGAAGCTGATTATAGGTAAATCGACACTGGCTCTGAACTCGAATTCTGAATTTCAATTAACTCTATCACGTCCCAGTTTTGAGAAACCGACGATATTCATGAAAAAATATGGGTAAAATCAGCAGAAAATGGTTCACCAAGTTTTCATTTTTAAACTCTTAATATTTTAGCTTTCTCAAGCCTCGATTTAGGGCAGTGCAGTGTTTTGGAGTCAGTGTGGTTTGTGCAGTGAGAGGGTGAGGGTAGTTGCGCGCTGGTATTGGCGAGGGGTAGCGGGCTGTGTAGTACATTTTTACCTACTGATCGTACAGCTATTGACATATGTTTAAAATTTTTTTTTTCTTTGCAGATATGATGTGTTTGATTTAGTGGAGTCGTAATTTTAGTTGGTTTACCGTAAAATAGTACCTTGTACCGGGCTGTGATGGAGGGGCCGTAACGTGTGAATGCATCGGACAGTTTTTTGTTACATATGTGGAATTTTTACCCCTGACAGTCTGAAGAAACCTCTTACAAAAAATTTTTAAAGCAGCTTATCTGCATTACTTCAAGGGGCG
Source organism: Chionoecetes opilio (assembly GCA_016584305.1). Taxonomy (NCBI): domain Eukaryota; kingdom Metazoa; phylum Arthropoda; class Malacostraca; order Decapoda; family Majidae; genus Chionoecetes; species Chionoecetes opilio. The sequence goes on from JACEEZ010002651.1 coordinate 281,291, forward strand.
TATAGTGATCAAGATAAAAAGTGGGCCCCTCACGTAGCATGAAAACCCTGTGTGAACCACTTGAATGAATGGATCGTGGCAAACGGCCATCAGGCATGGCATTCGGCATTCTAAAATGGTTTGGCTTGAAACAAAAGGATCACAGTACTGACTGCTACTTCTGCCTCACTAACATCAAAGGATATTCATTTAAAAACGCGAGCTAAAATCAGGTATCCTGGACGTTACCTTCTGCCATCAGGCCTGTGCCACATGGTCCTGATCTCCCAGTTCCAAATGTTCCAATTGCAAGTGCTATAAGTGAATCAGATTCGAACGAGGAGATAATCCATGGATACAGACTTCAAGAAATGGCAGACAAAGAGAGCCCAAATTCATCAGTCAGGGAAATGCTACATGACCTTGCTGGGGACCTAGATCTACCCAAGGAAAAAGTGAAGTCCTTGGATCTCGTCTCAAGGAAGGAATTTGCTACAAGAAGGATTCTCATCACCACGTTTCGTCGTAGACATAAAGAATTTTCAAGCTTCTTCAAGATGGAACACAAGCTCTGTTACTGTTTTGATGTTGACACATCATGGAACAACTTTGTGAGTCTCACACTTATGATAAGAGTGAGTGGCGGCTGTTCATAGATTCAGGAAAAAACACGCTAAAGGCCGTTCTACTGCAAAAAGGAAATAAGCTTCCCAGTGTTCCAATTGGGGCATGGCCATGAAATGAGTGCAACTTATGAAACTATGAAGACTGTTTTTCTGCTTTTAAAATAGAAGAACATCAGTGGAATCTGTGCGGGGACCTGAAGGTAATCTCCTTGCTTCTAAGACTCCAGTTAGGTTCCCACTAAGCACATGTTGTTTTTTGTTTGTGGGACCTAGAGCGGACAGCAAACATTACAAACAAAAGGAATGGCCAGCACGACCGAAGACTCACCTGGCAGGTTCAACTGTATGTACAAACCTCTTGCTGACAGTGAAAAGTTGTACTTACCTCCATTGCATCTGAAACTTGGGTTAATGAAAATTTTTGTGAAGGCCTGGATCAAAATGGTGCTGGCTTTTGTAAATTTGTTAGCAAGTTGAACGCACTGTATCTGAAGCCAAAGTAAAGGCAGGGGTTTTCAATGGCCCTCAAAATTTTGTCAACTACTCAATGATGATGACTTTGTAAAAGCCTAACTGCCCGGGAAAAAGCTGCTTGGAAGAGCTTTTGGCTGTTATAAAGGGAAATATCTAGGTAATTTCGAGCATCGAATTATGAGGAACTTTTAAATGACATGTTGAAAAGTTACCATGCGCTTGGGGCTCGGATGTCACTCATAATCCACTTTTTTCCCTTTCACATTTCTTCCCAACGAATCTTGGCGCGGTCAGTGATGAGCAGGGGGAACGTTTCCACCAGGACATTGCCACCATGGAAACCCGATACCAAGGACGATTCAGTCCCAACATTGATAGGGGGGCTATGCTGGAAAGCTACACAACGTGAAAGTAACATAATTTAAGTATATTTTTTTGCCAGATAAAGTACATTAGGTCCTAATAAAGCCGCGGGCACCACCAGAATTTAATTACGAGTAATATATTTAACGTAGGGGGATTGTTCGATTAATTAATAATTATATATCGTATATAATTATAATAGCTATTAAAATTTAAAATGCCGATATTTCAAAAACTATACGTGCTAGAGAAAAAGCAAAGCCATTTTTGAAATCAGCAGGAAAAAAAGCTTTCCAACCCACACACAATGAACTCAGAACCATTTTGGTGTCGACCAGTGTTATCAGTGTTGTATTCTAACACGGTCCTATTGGTTTATCACTTTTATATGTACAAATTTACGTAGTACAAAACTCTTCTTTTTAATATGAAAAAGATGTTAATCCCATGAGGGCTGGAATGATACTTGTACTTGTAGACAAGCAAGCACGTATATTAGATTGATGGTTATCCTCACGGAGGGTCTGGGTGTACTGATTTTCCGATGTGGGCGAGACCCCCCCTACCAATACCTATGACCGTGTATCATGTCAGGTTTGGCCCAGAATTTAATGGGCGGCGGCCAAAGACCGCGCTCCAAATTAAGGTGCTAATTATTTAAGTGCAAAGTTTATTAACTACTGGGAATATTGATTTATCCTATCCCAGTACTAATCATTTTCTTAAATTACCTAAAAATTTTCCCATTACCATTATAATTTATATACATTTCTACCACACTCCCCCTATAACGAGTGGAAAATACCTCTCACAAGGGGGGGGGGGGAACAAAACTACTCTACCAATTATGAGAGGGGGGTTTATGGATAATTTCCACATCGACTAACTTAGTTTCTAAGGTCGTAAAATCACTCTTTCTCCTTCCAACCTGTTGCTTAAGCTACTGAGCATTTAATTGAAGGCTATCCTCCCCAGAGTCTAGACCTCCTAAATGGTCTAGGACCCAGACCATTTCCACTGATTTAACCTCCTCATTATTAGCTATTTGTAATGCGTATTTCATCTGTAACCCGTTAACTCGTTTCATTTTGTTCTCCTTCCATATATATGGTTAAAGGGTTTTGGGGTAAGTTAACAATATACTTTTTCATAAAGTCCCAGCCCAAAATCAACTGTGATGGCCAACGCTTCTTCTTCACTAATTACAAATTAATCTGTATAAGATTTTCCTCCGATCATTAATTCAGCTTACTCTTTCCTGAAATTAAAATGACATCACCACTGGCATTGCGATAATGCTCCTAGTTTTGTAAATTTGTTTGTTTCCTATTTTTTTTATGGCTTCACGAGATATAGATACTTCTGCCCAGTGTCAAGTATAAAGGCTAATATAGGCCTTTTCTTTACCTGTATTTCTAGAATAACGTGCCCTGTGCTGCTATTGACTGCCGCTAGAACTGCAGATTCATTGTTGATCTTCTTGGGGGATACATTGGTGGGGTTTTTTGCGTATAGTAAATTTGTGCTTACATTCCCTGTTTGTGTGTCCTTGTATACCGCAGGTGAAACAAGTGACTGAGGGCCAAGGTGAGCGTTTTACCGTGCAAGATTTATGCAATGTGACCAAACTTATTATATCTAAAACATTGAATGGCCCGACAATTATGAGTGGTATGATTAGTGAAGCCACATCTTTAACAATTAACTCGGTTTCGGGCCAACTTGAGGTCGTAAATTGAGGATTCATTATGAAGTGACTGTATTGACAAGGACTGAGTTGACAGTGACTGACTTAACAGGGATAAACCCTATTCATCTCCCTATTGCAGCGTCAGTGAGATGAAGGCTGGGATGTGAAAAACTGCATATATAATGGCTTTTTATATAATATTGTCAAGGGTTTTTTCATGTCTGCCTCTAACCAAAATATACGCAAAATCTTTGGGCAGTGTTTTTATGAGTATTGAGACAAATATACCATTAAAATACCTCTCTGCCTGCTGCTTCATGACCTTTTTAAATGTTCACAATGCTGTTTTATTAAAATATAAACATGTAAAACCCAGGGTTTGGTTAACGCAGATGCTCGTGGATTTCTAGGCGACGGGAATATGATCCTCAATTTCATGTCCTATGCGGTACATACAGATAGCTCTATGGTTCACAACCATAGTATTTGAAAATAAAACTCTAAAGGTTTACTTCCATACTGTTTGAGCCAATCTTCCTCATTGTTAAATTTGCACTAATCACTATAATCAGTTATTTATATTACTTCATATCCAGTGTGACTACCTCCAGTGCAAAATCTTGCAACATATGAATCCTATACTTCCATCCCAATCTATACATCAATATATTCCACCAACACGCATCATCATCTTCACGATAACAAATTAATCGACTTTTCATCCAACTACCCTTTTTGCACAATCAATAAATTCCACCGTTGCAATCATTTGTCGTGGTTAAAAAGTTGCAGGAACTTTTTGTTTTTCCTTCTCTAAGTCAAGGCATCGGGGGTTCAAAAGGGAACACGATTGTATTTTATGAGTTACGGATTCTGTTTCAAATAACAACTTTCTCCGTACATCAATATTTCCCCACTCTTAACACTCCCTATATATTATATACGTAGTTCAATAGCGTTCCTATAGTTTAAACACTACCTATACTATTATATACCTTACAATCATGGGGCATGTGCCGGGGGCGCGTCGCCTCGCCAACCCGACGACGCCACTCCGGGGATCACCACGCGCGAGTCCCCATGCAGGATCCCTTCCATACCAAGCAACTCTCGACAGGAAACATAAACTTGCCCAGCCACGAACCTTGTCGTCGCCCCATTGGCCTCCTCCACGCCGGATGTCTCTTACAGATACAACCAGGTGGTAAGGATCGGTTTTCGGGGTAGCGTGCCACATGCCCAAATAGCCGAGGTTGGCGCTGACGAACTATGTAGTAATAGGCCTTGATTCATCTCACGGTGCAATTGCTGATTTGAGATGTAGTCATCCCAGCCATACCTCATAGGGTACGCCGTTAACAAAAAATTCTTTTTCCAACTTTGGCATGCCAATTTCCTATGTAACATGGAATTAAGACGATTTTATCTCTTTACATTTTTGCATTTGAGCAATTCCTTTACTAAATGCAAAATCGCACTTTTATATTGCACCCTTATCGAATAATGCTTAGAATGAGTACGCAGTGTCCGGTTGGTCCTGTGTATTGCATCATGCACCAATATGAGTTCAAAATGACTAGCGTAGTAAGCTCTTTCTGATCAGTTGGTTCATCAGGCACTACTCACGTGTCACAGCCTCTACGTGGCCTAGAACGTGTCCATCATGTCCTTCTTAGACCTGAAGCAGGGCATGGTCTCCCGGTGGTGGGCCCGAGCCCAGATGAACCCGTCTCTGGCCTGCTGCCCCACCACTGCTGCCGCAGCCTCTGTCACCTGCTTCACGACTTTTTCGGTGCTCTGAGTGTGGATAGAGAACTCCGGAACCTCGTACGGCTTGACCAGGATCTCCTGGATCTGATCCCCGAACAGTGAACAGGTGAATGCCGGCTCGTGCACCTGGCCAGGCTGCCAGCTGATCAGTGTCTGCAAGCTGGTGGCTGACAAGTTCAGCTTGGGTGTGATGCGAGGTCTTACACTAGTGTCCCATACTCCTCGCAGCCCTCAGCTTCAAAATCTGGGTCCGGCGAACCTGCGGTCGTCCTCACTCTGACTCGCCATCAGCGAGAGGAGGACACATTCTGAGTGTGTGAACCATGCTCCTGTCCGCACGTAGAAGGTCACAGCTGTTTGGACCTTCTTGGGCTGCGACCTCATCACTCTGAGCTGCGTGAGGATGTGCTTGGGGCCGTCCTCTAGTCTGTGGTGAACCTTGATGTCGAAGTAGAGTTTGAAGTACACCTGCAGACAGTACTTGACTAGGATTTCCAGGGTGTTCAGTTCTTTGCCAGTCAGTCCATGCTTTCTGGTCTACTGTACACAGCGACTGGCTGTGGTGAGCCATCTAGAGTGGGACACCTTGCCACACTTATCTCCTGCAGCTCGGACAGGAGAACGACCCGCTTCACGCCTGGACCAGCTGGTAGGAGACCTGCTGGTCAGTGGACATGTTGACAGGATATACTCCGGTATCTCCGTGAGATCTTCACCGCCTGGCACTCCTCTGAACTCTGCGTTGTATTGCATCTCATTCACGCTGGACAGCAGACTGCACACTGGACCCGTGAAGCCAGTGTCAGATGAGGTAGGCCCGTCGATGCTGGTGATAAGGTGGCGCAGGGGCAACTCGTTTGTGTGCAACACGCTATACTCCAGAAGAGCTTGCGGTCCCAGCATCTTCTCCAAATGGGCGTGAGTACCACCCTTCCACCCCGTGTTGGCCCTAAGTTGAGTCACCTTGCAGTACGATCAGTGAGTCGGTGGAGTCGTATGTCACCAGCAGATCATAGAAAGCCGGAGCCACCTTGAACGCAGCTTCTCAGTGGCACCGGGTCCTCTGGTACAAGTGCCAAAGGTACCTTCCAGATGGCTCCTCTGTCACTGACACATGCTCCTCCCTGATCAACATTGGGTGCAGTTTCGCATAGCTGTCGGGCACCATCGCCCTGGTCTTGTCCTTCCTCCCATCGTAACCCAATCCAACTATTTTGGTACCCTGGTGCTTCCCCTGGTCAAGGTCCCTGGCCGATGCCATGGCATCCTGCCTGGCCCTCCTCAGCTTGTTAGGATCGCAGACCAGGTACGACATGTCTGGAGAGAGGTGGCCGTCAGCGATAAGGTCCACAAGGCTATTTATCTGCCAGCTGTTGGCGTTTTTGCGAAGCTATTGTCGCAGTATCAACCTGCCCTCGTATCATTTCGCCCCAGTCTCACCTTCATTTGTAACGTGGATCAAGAATTGATGATAGGTGCAAATGAAGCCGTTACTTTAGCGGGGCTAAGCTATGTTTTGCATATAAATATAAAAGTCCATTTTTGCATAGCAAGAAGTGCTCAAACCAAAAAGTTGAAGTGGACAAACCACCCTTAAAATTCAATTTTACATAAGAAAACACCCTGCCAAATTCGAAATAATCTATATTTCACTTTTCATTGGACCTACGGCGTACCCTAATACAGGTGGCAGTGCTGGAATTGATTCACTCCCTCCTACAAGCAATGTGATCAGAGGCCACATTCAAAGAGGATTCTTTCTGGGCTTCAAGGCACGCCAACCCCATGCTTCTGCGATAACACTTATTATAATAAATTATCGAAGGCATTGATTCGCCTCTTCAAGTCGAAATTTAGTGTCCATGTCTAACATCCATAGAGTAAGATAGTGATCACAAGCGACTTCAAGATTCGGATCCGTATCTTTGTCCTTCGACACAAGTATCCGCAACGCCAAATACTCGTGCTGATCTAGTCCATAACACCTTGGGCTATGTCAAACCGTGGTAAGACTTCTTGGCGTGACCCCGCCGTCATTATGGATTGCGCTACCAAGGTATGTAAAACTTTCCAAGATCTCAATGTCCTCATCAGACGCATGATCAGACTGTATACTGTTTAATCTTGTAAGCCTCGAAACACCTGGACCTTGGTCTTGAGCCAGGAGACCTCAAAACCCAAAGGACCTCCATCGACTCAGCTAAGATTACTGCATCATTGGTAAAAACAAGATCAGTGATTTTGGGGTTGCCGAGGGAGGCTCCACAATCACTTTGATCTACACAACTTTGCCCAATACACAGTCCATACAAGTGTTGAAAAGTGATGGGGTAAGGACGCACCCTTGCCGCACTCCTGTATTTACAGGAAAATAGCTGGATACATCTTCCCCACACTTCACAGCACTCTTAGTCCCAGAGTACAGCCCAGTCATCAACCTAATAATATCGTAGCAAGAATCTTGCGAAGTCGCAGAAGATCCCAAAGTGACTCATAATGCACTGAGTCAACGCCTTCTTGAGATAACATAGGCTGCAATCATCCCCTGTCGATACTCACGTCGGCGTTCCACCAGGACACAAGAGCTAGGATACGGTCCGTTGTTGACTTACCAGACGTGAACCCAGACCGCTGAGGTCTCTGATGCTTCAGCAGATGACTGCGTATCCGTGTCAGCAATAGATGGGCAAGCACCTTGTCTGGCACGCTGAGCAGTGTAATACCAGGTAATTGTTGCAGTCCTGACGATCCCCTTTCCCTTTCCAAATACGGACGACCAGCCCCCTTTTTCAGTCAGGAGGAATGGTACCTGAATGCCATACGGCAGTCAAGATAGCATGCAACCCGCGGATCATGGCATTACCCCCAGCATTGAGGAGCTCCGCACTGATATTACAAAACCCAGCTGCCTTTCCACCCCTCAACTTTGCTACAGCTTCTCTGACTTTGTCAAGTGAGTGAAATAATTGCAACAAAAATTAAACCTGTTGTATGATATTCCTAACACCTTAGTAGATTACATATCAAAAGTACAGAAAATTGGAAGTGGTGAAAGATGGTACAAAATTCACCGATTTGAGAAACCTATCGCACTCTCATGCGTTGTTGATCATAACAGATTTTTCTTCAAGAACACTTATAATCATGAAGGTTTCCAAATGTAAATGTCGTGATTTTTACTGTTTGCCACATAATGCTCTGCAGGAGCATGAACAAAATAATTTCCTCTTATATTAAGTGAACATAGACATAATTAATGAAATTTTTTGCCATCCGAAAAATGCATCTTTTTTGTGCCGGCTTCATATTCTTTTTATATCTTGGAACTTAATAATATAATTAGTATGTATTCTAAATTAACACATGAGCAACGTGGGCTGGAAGAGTAGCAACATAATTATATAGATGATGACACGCTGCTATTGTGATATATGTAAAGCACCTGCGCGTATACATGTCATTCATTCACTATCCACAAAGCTGTCTTCAGACGCCATTGCATTTGTGCACCCAACCCCTCTGCATTCTCCATATGCAGCTGAACTTCCAGGCCATGCTTTTTGCAGGAGAGGAGCAGCGTCGAGTGTCACAATTAACCTTACAATTACAGCGTACAGTTTGTAGCAGTGATTCTGGGGCAGCTGCCAAGTCTGTTGTTTTGGGTACAAGTCGGCCCCGATTAAGAACTCATCCCCACTCCTCTGGATTTAAAGTGTTACCCATCCACTCCTGGCACTGGAAATACGTACGTGCACTGTGGTAACGGGAAAGCTGCAGCTGTTGGGGGAAAAATATGTATTTTGAACAGAACAGCTGCCTCTCATCGCTTTCTCACAAAACAGTCTGTAACGTAGAGAGTGCAATCCCTCACTGTGTCACCACCATACAGACGACTCCCTAATTGCTCACCAGCAGCTGTGACTTCTGCCAGGGGAGGATCGTCCTAATGAAAGTGTTTTTATTTTTCTTTCATGTCACTGTCACTTCTCATTTCCGAAGAGCCCATTCGTTTCCAATCCCAAACAACGGGAGGTTGTTCACAGCCAGTGATAGCATGTATCACTGGCAACAAATCGCAGGTATCTGGGCCATGTTTCCTCTTTACCTGGTTGATGTCCCATATTCTCTTCATCTTTTTTGATATTTGTCGTCCTTCTGACCTGAAGAGCAGTGAAAATCCCGTCTGGTTGGCTGCAGGGCATAACAGCACCAGGAGATCGGTGTCCTCTCCAATAAGTATAGTAGGACACTTGGATCCCGAATCTACTGCTATCGTTGCAATAAGTACATCTGCGTCACCAGCTGCATGAACTTTTTTTGATGCCTTCTCCTGTAGCTTCTCACTCAGCATCCAAATGATCCTCTGCATGTTTGTTTGTTAGCTAGGAACAGTTTTATCCTTTGTTTTTACACACTTTCCATCAACAAAACACTTGCGCACCGACCATCCCTCTGGACCTTCGCTTATGTGTAGTGTCTTTTGTAGAAGGACCTGCTTCATAACCGTCAAATACAACTGTGGGATCTCTGTACTTCTCGGGAACATAGTCCAAATAGCGCTGGCAGATGGAACCAAATGTGACTTTCCGCGACCATAGCAGGCGCTGTAGAAGAGAGTCACCATCAATCACATAACATATACTTGTGAGCTGACAATATTTTGCCTTGTGCAAATTTACAACCTGCATTAGCGAGTGAAGGTTTATTGGCTTCGCGAAGAAGTCCGTTGGTCTCAAACAAAGATGATGGAGGAGAACACAGTTCATATTCGAAGATGTCTTCAATATCATCCACAACATCAGGTGCAGCCATTATGAGACGTTGAAAGAGCACCTGGGAATCAACATGAAGCATTTCACCTTTACCTTATTTTAGACTCTGTGGTCAAGGGTTACCACTTGATCATTTTTCCTGCAAGTGCACTCCATGACATTCTTTCCCTCTTTACTTTCGAGTACCTTTCTGCCCATTTCTGCAGCTTTATGGGCATTGACGGTTTGGTCAGCTGTGACGCCTGTGGCGATGTTACGCAGTAGTGGGTCTAGTGCTAAGAGGTTTCTTTTTTGGGAGGAAACCCGGGAGTGATAGAGTGTCAAGTTCATCTTTCCTTTGTCTTGCATCTGTGGCTTCTTTATGTTGTTCAATAATTGCGTAACTTGTTTCCAAGTTATCTCTTGCATGGTCATATTGACATGGGCACATGCGGGGCATGGACACAGCCACTGGGTACGTTTTTGCTTCAGACATTCCACGATCACGCGTTAATCCCCAGTAGTCTTCATATCTCTCAGTACTTGTTCTGTAAAAAAATCAGATGGAAGTGCTCCCCAAAACGGTCGCTACGTCGTAAGACATGATACCTGCATTGAACATGTCAAAAAATCTGGATGTTGTGTCTGGAGCTGAAACAGCTGTTGCAAAGGTGTATACAGATTGACATAAAGTTGTGGCCAGCAGCAGTGAAGGATGGTAACATTGCCTCTAGAGTGTGCAGGTAGAGACTCCAATTTCCTGTGCGTTCGGCTTTGATGAACTGTCGAAAGAAGGTTAAACCATCGTCATATATTGTAGTCACAACCGAGCATGGAATTAGACGCCAATGTAGTTTTTTCTTATTCACTTCCTGGTCAACTCTTTCGAGGACCCCTTTTGCAAACATACCAGGGCTGCAGACAACTCAGCTTTCATCAACTGATCGTACAAGTGGCATTGCATGACGCAATCCTCGCCCTTTCACTTCCACAGGCAGAGCTTATCAGTATGATCACTTGCCTGCAATTGCACATCTGCAGCACTGTGAGCCATTGTAGTCTCTTGGCCATCACTGTGCATTCTGGAAGAGGACAGCCAAATGCTTGAGATGTATCCATTGCATGTAATGCTGCGTCTACAAGACAGTGCCCCTTGAATGCTCTTGTTACCGCCTTGCCACTTAGCATATGGCTAACAGTATTTGGTGCATACACATATTCAAGCAGTTCAGCTAGGCCAATCCCGACATGATTTGCCGATGCACCCCAGAAAACTAATTTCAGTATGGAAGGCCCCAAGACGGAGTATGATAGAGCGTAGGTCACTCACTGAGCTTTCTCTAGCAAGGATGATTGACCCTTTCCATCAGAGAGGCTGATTGAAAGTGAGAATTGGGTGCATTTTCTGGCGCTTGGCTTCAGAAGACACAAAACAGAGAATTGAGTATATGCAACTGAGGTAGCCGGATCCATATCAATCTTTGGGGAGGAAAAGATGGATGGACTGCCCTGGGTATATGCCATGAGACATGCTAGCATCATTCCTGCCCATCCAGGTCTTGGTGAACGAAGAGATCAAGAAACTTTCCAAAGCAGGTCTAACTTTGAGGTAGGGTCTTCGTAGATCGGCAATTGCATTTTGTCATATGTCAAGGGAGGTTGCCCTAAGGGTGGTAGCCTTATGGTTTGGTACTTTATAGAAGCGTATCTTGATTCTGCCGACAGCTGCTACATCCTCTGCTATTGCTGATATCCGGGGTTCTGTTTTGGGGCTTTTTGGGCATCGGTGTCACTGCCGCAATGATATCCATTCCATGAAATGGTTTGCGACCATTAAGTGTAACAATGTTGTGGTCTTCTACATTGTCAGCAACAAACTGGACGAAAAGTTCTGATGTTATGCCAGGGATGCAGTACCTTAGAACTTCGCAACAGAGCGCTCAAAACGCTTTTACTTCTGGGTAAGATGAACAGAGTCCCAGATATTGAAGCAGTCAATGAGGAACTTTTATCTGAAGTGGTGGGCATTTGTACCGCAAGACCTATCTGCAGAGGTGCTACCAGTATTTTAGGTCTAGCAGCTTGAACAATAGCTTATAATAAAACAATAGACCTATGGCTACTATTTTTTGCCATTTTTTTCTCGCTGAAGATTGTTATAAGAAAAAGGTACAAAGACTCTGGAATAAAGTCGGAATTCTTTTTCCCGGGAGACAATATCAGCAGACCTAGGGTAAAGGAAAGTAGGGAAGGGTAAGTATTTTCCCGTAGACTTTCCCCGGAATTAATGTCACTTTTGATGAGTTATGCAGCTGCCTGAACTAACCTAAGCTTATCTTCCTCACTGTCTTGCAATTTTGGTGACTTGTAGAACTGGCTTAGAATGTGTGAAGCTGTAGCTCTGAGTGTAACAACAATGGCTTATTTACCACCATAGTGATCACAATGTTGTTCCCAAAAAAGTTCTTCTAGTGTGACTTTCATGTTTCTTTGCAGTATAAAACTTCCTTGTCACAGTACTCTTTCATCTTCTCAACAAGATCAGCTACAGATATCTGCACTCATCATGGGGTTGCTCAACCACTTTCGAAAGGCTTCTGCCTTTGACATATCGGTTGGTCTGCCTGATGTATGCTGAAATACTCTCGCCTGAGGGTTTGTATTCACTGGTAGCTGTTTTCCTGTTCGGTAATTGGTACTGCATATTAGGTGGTATATAGCATCTGCTGCATGTAAATCTGTGCGTATTCAATCCTACTATGTACAGCATGAGCCCAAGAGTCCCCAAGTTTTTTTCACACATCCTGAATAGTCGATTGGAAGTCTTCTTTCCTGACTGGGAACACATCAAACTCTCTTTTCTTTCTGGCATATTTAGCAGGCTGACCACAAAACAGACAGTGCTCACTAAATATGAAACTTGAGCTGAGTTTTATGGAGTCTCCTGTTTTTTCCTGTGGTCTCGGCTAATGGAATTTTTGATGCAGTATGATAACGACATTTTTTGTGCACATATAGTCCTATTGGTGGTGGGGCGTCTCTCCGCGCAGTTCATTGGCTTTACGGGTACCATCACATCCTTTCTGACGAAGCACGACAGTCTCCTCCCCATTGTCTAGGGGTCATGGCAAATCACACAGGCTTCCATTCTGAATCTGAATGAGAATAGGAGACCGTTATAAATAAGCAGCTGATGAAAAAAAGATGCTGCAGTACAAGTGTAAAGTAAATACGGAGACCTGTAGCGACGCAAATGTTGACACACCTCTTAATTGAAAAACAAAACGACAATAAACTTAGGACAAAAAGCAAAGTAACCCCTCCAATTCAGAACAGCCAACGCCCCCCATACCCGCTAGAATCGCTGACCACATCGTCGCCCACACAGACAATGAGCCAGGCGGCGAAAATGACAATAAACCAGTCAAACAATGTGACGTAATAGGGGCACCACAGACCCAACACCACCCCTAAAGCTTCCACAACCTACAAAACTGAGAAGATGACATACATATGTACAATGTACAATATAAATATACGATGTATTCTAAGAGAAAATAAAAGATATATACAATTTAAATCTAGGAGATCTAATTTGACAGTGGGAAAAACCACATGTTTGCCTCTAGTGTCCATTATACTGACTACATCGCAAGACCCATGAACCAGTAAACATTTTATATGATTTTTTCGCTTTTGACAAAAAAATTATCTTTTATATGATTTTTTTCGCTTTTGACAAAAAAATTTATCTGTAGCATGTAAATATATTCACAATCATGTTTATGGACCCTGAAAACATATGTGTAGACACCAAGATCACCTCATCCAATAATTATAAGTAAAGATAGGCCATTTTTAGGGGTTTTCCGGAAATGGCTTTTGGGGGCGATATTGGATTTATGCTAATTAGGTGACTTTCCCCCCTCTCCTTTTTTTCCCCTACTTTTGGTATGTTATTTAGGTAGGCATGTTGAATACGTTACCGCAAAATAAATTATGTGGCAATTTTTTCCATCTCAAACCATACATTGACTGGACTATTAGCTTGGGTCGTTGTAAAGTCATCGATTTCCGCTTTGGGGTGTCAAAGCCTGCAGTGGATGTTGGGTTAAATATGTTGACACGTTTTTTCAGGGATGTGCCCCCTGGTTTCTTTGTGAGCCGGCGGACTAGCTGACTCCTATGTGCTCCACTTCACTGCGTAGCAACAGTAAAATATATTTTATATATTTTTCTTTTTTAAACGAAGAGCCTATCGCGCCTGTAGGCTATTATTTTTCATGCATTAGGTTTTTATTTTATTTCCTTAAGGACTCAGGAGGTTGGTTTCCCACATGTATATATTCTGGAGGGGTGTGATGTTTTTTCCTGCGCTGTTGTGGCGCAGGTTCATGGAAAATTTATAGTGACACCTGTGGGTTGGTTTGATTTGAGGCTCATGCCGCCCCTTGGTGCCATCCAACGCACTTGCAGTCGAAGTCGAAGGTGAGGTTGATGGGTAGCATGTGGGTATTTTCGGCCATTCGATAGTGGAAGAAACAGTTGTTCCTGGCGTGACTTGAACTCGGAACTCGGAACCTTGTGCTCATTAGTAACAGGTTATAATCATCTACCACCGCGTTTAAAGATTGCCGAAAGAGTTGCCCCCGGCGAAACTCGAACTTGCAACCTCAAGCCATCATTCCAAAACGCTAAACATTTTGTAACCACCTCACCTAATTATATTACTATATAGTACCTTATAAGTGGTAATAGTTATAACATTTTTTCTCGTTTCTATTATTATTTCCCAAAAAAAAAATAACCATATTAAGTTTATTGACAAAATGGCCAGCAAGTATAAGTGCTGACATATTACTGGAACGTGAACAATTCCCACACTGATGAACTATTGTTCTTGAACTATTCGCGGTTAAGAATTGTAACAGGGTGATTACAATGAACTGGGGAAAGTTAGTTTATTTATCATTACACCATCACCACTTTTTTTTTAATGCTTCTGAGACATGTTGGAGTGACTGATAAATTATATAATTTATGTGGAAGCCGCAATTACATATGCAGACAGGTTTTTATATAAATCTAAAAGTATGCACCTTAAATGTATGTTAAAAAGGGAAGTGCCACTACACAGTTCTCGAAAATAGACTGATGTGACAGACTAACTTATGGGAGTGAAGAATAATTCTTAGGTTTGATATCATCATTATGCACCTGTATTGAATGTAAGCCATAAATCATACAAATTATGCTTTTTTTTTTTCACAGGCACCTCACCAAGCTGTTTGACAGTATTGCCGGACTAAAGTTTGATGAAGAGGAACCAAGTGAGAGTACAACAGCAGTGGGAATGGTGGCTAAGGATGGCGAATATGTAGAGTTCGTCTCCGTCACAAAATGTGTTGGACCCGTATGTATTGACTCACTTGTACCCAGTGATAAATGATCATTTTAGTGTTGACACGGCTTACATCATGATAATTTATATATACATAATGAACACTATATAAAAATCACACGCACACACACACAGACAGACAGACATACACACACACCACACACACCTACACACCCCACACTCCATACATACACACACACTGGGTACTCCGTGGTGTAGAGGAAGCACGCTCGGTTCACATCCGAGAAGTCCCGGGTTCGATCCCCGGGCGGAGCGGAAACAGATGGGTTGTTTCCTTAAAACCCGAGCCCCTGTCCACCCAGCAGTGACCTGGGTACCGGGTGTTAGCCGGGTTTGTGACCTGCTCTCCGGGGTGCTGGCTTCGGCCAACACAAAGTACTAAGGATAAATGATAAAAATGTTGATATGGTGACGGGGCCACACGAGCATTGCTCTGGCCCTGTAAAATACAACTAGATGAGTACACACACACACACACACACAACACATACACATACACATACACACATACACACACACACACACATTTTGATAATTAATAAGTTTATAAGGGAAACTCAAATAAGGGAACTCCGTAGTGTAAGGGTTAGCACGCTCGGCTCACAACCGAGAAGTCCCGGGTTCGATCCCCGGGCGGAGCGAAGACAGACGGGCGGTCTTTCTTAAATCCTGAGCCCCTGTCCACCAGCAGTGAATGGGTAACACTACCGGGTGTTAGCCGGGGGTTTGTGACCCGCCTCCCGGGTGATGGCATCGGCCAACACTAAGAACTAAGGATGAATGATAAAAATGTTGATATGGAGACGGGGCCATACTAGCGTCGCTCTGGCCCTGTAAATACAACTAGATGAATACAACTAGATGTATACATACACACACACACACACACACACACACACACACAACACACACACATACACACACACACACACACACACACACCACACTCAGACACACATGGAGAGAAATCAGACTCAAAGAAATAATGGACACTATGAATTAGTAAGAAATTAATGTGTGCATGAGGAAGGAGGAAGATAAGTGATGCGAGAGGGCTATATTTGAAAAGTGTAAGGAAGCACCTAAACTATTTTACATCTTTATCAATGGAAAGATCAAACATTCGGACAAAGTA